>JBBPBX010091038.1:0-14009 GCA_038048925.1 Garcialebias charrua
AATACAGCTTCTCAGACTGAGGAAGTCTTTCGGACGAAAGACGAAACGTTTCTACAAATTTATTTTTTTTGCTTTGTTTTGTTTTTTGAATGTCCAGAGGGCCAGACTTAGCTTTTTTAGAATCTGTGATACAGTTGACTGACACTCCCTGACACTCCCAATAGAACCTAACAGTGTTTGGTTGTACTGTGTTATGCTAGGCTTTCCTCCAGACTTGTAAAACCTACCAGGGTAGCAAACGTTTGAGTCACAGAGATGCTCCTCTCTCTCTCAAAATCCTCCATGGTCTCCATCCTCTCAATGTACACAGCTGAAAAGGTGGGTTGTACTTGTTTTAAGTGATCGTGGAGGTCAATAAAGAAGTTGAAGACTTTTCGCAGGAATGTAGGAACACTGAAATAAAAACAAATTTCTTGATTACAATTGCTATCTCTCCAATAGCAAGGCAGCAGTGCTGTCTGATCAATACTTACCATCCTGAGGCAACAGGAATGCCCAGTTTCCATTTTCTGATCAGGAGATGTCATCGCCGAGCTTGGACCTGGACCTAGACGAGTCATCAAGGCGCCTGGACTGGATGCTAGACCCACTGCCGGACCTAGTACCATTTTTTTCCCATTTATAGATGGCCTCCCTTCACACCTTTTAGCCATCCTCTCACTCCCAATATATATATATATAT
The DNA here is from genome assembly GCA_038048925.1 of Garcialebias charrua. Classification (NCBI taxonomy): domain Eukaryota; kingdom Metazoa; phylum Chordata; class Actinopteri; order Cyprinodontiformes; family Rivulidae; genus Garcialebias; species Garcialebias charrua. Next base: position 683 of record JBBPBX010091038.1, read on the forward strand.
ATATATATATATATATATATATATATATATATATATATATTTTTTTTTTTTTTTTTTTAAGAGAGAAAGAAAGAAAAGAGAAAGTAAGACAACAAATCAACAATTATCAACCAAAAGAGCACAAGGCAAACACACCCAACCTCCGTCCACAATCCTGCAAAGCACATGACAGAACACAACAATGGAACATACATGCATAAAGACTAATAATATTCATGAGCTTGCAGTAGAATTCTATAAATACACATACCCATATCTACAAATATATATATAGTATACATACATATACTTTTATATTCATTTATATACCCATCTACATATCTGCATATATCTATATATAATCCCTGCATCCATTTGTGTGTGGTTGTGAGCATGCATAAGTGTATAAGGTTCCTCCAATAGAACATTTAGTAGCGACTGTGAAGCATCAGAGATCCGTCCCCCCATAGCCCGAGGCAGACGAAGGGGCGATCAAAGCCCAAGACCCCAGGGAGGACCCCGAGCCCAGAGTCCCCAGGACCACCCGAACAGGACGAGCCACTAGCCCACTCCCCAGATCCTACCAAGGGGAAGAACCGGACAAACCCCTACCAGCGACCACATACAATGACCCCCCGGGGTCGCCCGCAACAAATTCACAGGCCCCCGCCGGAGCCCGTTGCACCGACGTAGCCCCAGGGCCGGTCACCGAGGCCCGGGCACCGGGGACGCCCACCCCTCAGGCCCAGACCCGACCGGACCAGAGGGCACGAGCCCCACCAAGCAGCCACCAGGCCGTGCCGACAAACGCCCAAGCGCCCAACCCCAGATAGTGAGGGCCCCAAGCACGCCCGCAGGCAAAGGAACACACACTAGGGAGGGCCACGTGGCAGGAGCGCGACACTTAGGGCCGAGATACACTCGAGCGTATTCACGATACGCCTATACGCACCGTACGTACATCAAGGCAAAAGCGTAGCCCCGCGTAGCCCCTCAGGGCACGTAAGCGCAAAGCTTTTTTTTTACGTCCGCGTGCGCGGTATCTGACCGTAAACTTCCCCGGCGCCGGACTGTTTTGTATGTTACACAAATGAAATAAATTCCCCTTCTTTATTGCTGATCGGGCCTTTTCTTTTGTTTTTTTGCCTAAAGTCAAGTAATCACTTCTTCCTCCGTTCACTTCATGAATGAAATGAATGAATTCAGGTCCTACCTGGGTGCGCGATGTTTTAAATATCCCTGGTGGGCTGTGTGCTGCAGGAAAAGCACTCCCTGTTATTATTTTTATTTCTGAGAGAACTTTGTACTGTATAACATATATAGTAGAAACACCGTATCAGAACACCGCCGCGGTCTTCAAGCGAGCTACATGAGCAGCTGACTGAAAGCTGTCAATCATTTCAGTAGGCGTGTCAGCAAGTGACCAATCAGCGAGCTCAGTTGAGTCCCCTCCGTGCGCAGCTGCTCATATTACAACAAGGAGAACGAAAGCGTTTGAAAGCTGATAGTTTCTGAAGTATAGCAGCAAAACACATGGGCACAAAATGCGTGCGTAGAGTGGCGTACCTGAGGACGCTCAAGTGTATCTCGGCCTTAAGTAGCCTCATTTCAATTTATCTTAATTACTTCCACATTTTATCACTGACATATTACAATTCAGGGGTATTCAGGGGTTCTGGAGAGGAGGGTCCGTCGGATAGTCGAACCTCGGATTCAGGAGGAACAGTGTGGTTTTCGTCCTGGTCGTGGAACACTGGACCGGCTCTTCACCCTCAGCGGGGTCCTGGAGGGTGCGTGGGAGTTTGCCCAACCAGTTTACATGTGCTTTGTGGACTTGGGGAGGGCATTCGGCCGCGTCCCTCGGGGGGTTCTGTGGGGGGTACTCCGGGAGTATGGGGTACCAGGCCCTTTGATGAGGGCTGTTGGGTCCCTGTGCGGCCGGTGTCGGAGCTTGGTCCGCGTTGCCGGCAGTGGGTCGGGCTCGTTTCCGGTGGGAGTTGGGCTCCGCCGGGGTTGCCCTTTGTCACCGATTCTGTTCATAACTTTTGTGGGCAGAGTTTCTGGGCGCGGCCGGGGTGTTGAGGGGATCCGTTTTGGTGACCTTAGAGTCACTTCTCTGTTTTTTGCGGATGATGTGGTCCTACTGGCTTCATCGGTTCGTGGTTTACAGCTTTCGCTGGAGCGGTTTGCAGCCGAGTGTGATGCGGCCGGGATGAGGATCAGTTCCTCCAAGTCCGAGGCCATGGTCTTGAGCCGGAAAAGGGTAGCATGCCCTCTCCGGGTCGGGGAGGAGGTCCTGCCCCAAGTGGAGGAGTTTAAGTATCTCGGGATCTTGTTCACGAATGAGGGAAAACTGGAGCGTGGGATCAATAGGCGAATAGGTGCAGCGTCCGCAGTGAAGCGGGCGCTGTACCGGTCTGTCGTGGTGAAGAGAGAGCTGAGTCAAAAGGCAGGGCTCTCAATTTACCGATCGATCTACGTTCCCACCCTCATCTATGGTCATGAGCTTTGTGTTATGACCGAAAGAACAAGATCTCGGATACAAGCGGCTGAAATGAGTTTTCTCCGCAGGGTGGCTGGACTCTCCCTTAGAGATAGGGTGAGAAGCTCAGTCATCCGGGAGGGACTCGGAGTAGAGCCGCTGCTTCTCCACATCGAGAGGAGCCAGTTGAGGTGGCTCGGGCATCTGGTTAGGATGCCTCCTGGACGCCTCCCTGGTGAGGTGTTCCGGGCATGTCCCACCGGGAGGAGACCCAGAGGAAGACCCAGGACACGCTGGAGGGACTATGTTTCTCGGCTGGCCTGGGAACGCCTTGGGATTCCCCCGGAGGAGCTGCTCCAAGTGGCTGGGGAGAGGGAAGTCTGGGCCTCCCTACTTAGGCTGCTACCCCCGCGACCCGACCCCGGATAAGCGGAAGAAGATGGATGGATGGATGGATGGATATTACAAGACCATGTCATAACACAAATGCAAGTTAATCATTACTGGATGGCCAACAATAATGAATTTAATGTATACTCACTGGGCGTTGACAGATCCTTGCGCTGAAGCACTGCGCTTGCATATTGAGGACCTAAAAGCATAAGATTATTCAGCAATGCAAAATAATTAAGATGAAGCAAAAAGGTGAGCATTAGCTGTGACAGGTCCAAGGACCATTAAAACACTCAAAGCCAGACGTCTAAAAAAAAAAAAAAGTTAGCATAAGTTTTCTATATATATATAGAAGTTGTCTATATATATATATATATTAGTTGTGTATATATATATACACAAGTTGTCTATATATCTAATACCTTTTAATACCATCACAATATTTTTTAATACCATCACGACACTGAGCTGCATCCGTAGCGGCAACCTCTTGTACTTCAAAAAAGGCGTTCAATACAGAACAACTGGACTTTATTTGTAACAAACAAGACGTTTCACTTCTCATCCGAGAAGCTTTATCAATTGGGTTTGCAGACAGTCAAGGGAAGCAGTTATAACAGGACAAGCCATTGACACGCACCAACATATTTAAATTGGAAACTAACACCCCCCAATTTCCAATTTAAATATGTTGGTGCGTGTCAATGGCTTGTCCTGTTATAACTGCTTCCCTTGACTGTCTGCAAACCCAATTGATAAAGCTTCTCGGATGAGAAGTGAAACGTCTTGTTTGTTACAAATAAAGTCCAGTTGTTCTGTATTGAACGCCTTTTTTGATTTTATCATGTCCTGGACGACTGAGAATCTTCACCAGCTCTTGTACTTCAGTTTAGAGCAACTACCGTATTGGTAAGTGATAAGATTACTGTCATTTTCTTCCTAAACTTTAGTAGTACATGTAGTTTTATATTACTGGATATATAATTTGCTTCTTGCCTCAATAAAAGCACTGACCTATTTGTTATTTAAATCTAACCCAAGAGAAAAAGTTTGTTCCCACACATAACATATCTCTAATGGCAAATGAAAAACTGTAAACTTGAAAACAGAACAGTTTAGTTAAAATAATTCAACACTGAAAACAGTACAGTGTACATGCACAATTCTTAAAGAGAGGGAGAAAAATAACAACTACTGTACCATATTTTTCATCCTGTAAGTCGCAGTTTTTTGCATAATTTAAATGCCTTGCAACTTATAGGCCGAAGTGACATATTTATAGATTTTTTCCCCATATTTATAAACCACTTTTTGACTGAAATATGGCCGTTTCCATTCATTCTGACTGAAAAAAAAAAAAAACTGCAGTTCCTGAAGGCCCTATAGTAACAGTATGGCATGCTGTTGGCTGTTGTATCATGTAATAGGAAAACGTGCCTATAATGACAAATTTAAAAAAGTTCAAGACAAAAACAACTGGACTTTATTATACTATTTATTATACTATTATACTATACTTCATTGTTTTTTTTCTTGCACTTTTTAGAATTCACCATGTCCTGATGACTGAGAATCTTCACTACCTATTAATGACCCAATCGGCCTGCCATACTCTCCCCACCTCTCTGCACTGCTTGCAGCCAGCTGCACCACGGCGGCGAAATGCAGCTAATTTTACCATTAAAGTGCATTTATTAAGAAAATGATTCATTCATTCATTTAACCATTAGGTGCATTTATTAAGAAAACGTTAGACTGAGACACACCTTTACTATAATTTCGAGCTAACTTTTTTTGATCCAAGATGGCCGCGCTCAGACCAGTAGCAGCTTCATGGGCTTCCAGAACATCCCCAGTTTTTAGTAGTTTTAATAGTGTTTTTGTACCTGACTCTGCGCGTTTTTTGCGGGTGAATTATAGCCGAACTGAGCTGTTGAGAATTGGAGCGGATTTACCACAAGGCACAGCTGAAATCAGCAACGAACTCAAATCAGAGCTCGGAAGATTGGATCTGCTTAGATCATCTTTCTGGAAGCAGATGCGCGGAGGAAAGAAGAGAAAGCGATGCTCTCGAGGGAAAAAGCGTGGCTGTCGAGCAGGAATCATGACGAGACTACGAGCAGACGCTAAAACCGGTAAACCCCCGATGCCGGCTTTATTTCTGTCTAACGTGCGCTCGCTCGACAACAAGATGGACCTGCTTCGTCTGAGAGTAACAACGTCGGAGGAGATGAGGAGATGTTCGGTGCTTTGTCTCACGGAAACATGGATCAATGAAGACACTCCTGACTCTGTTTACGAGTTGGATAATAAACTATTTTTCAGAACGGACCGGTGCATCGAGACTACGGGGAAAACGCGAGGTGGGGGCGTCTGCATTTACGTTAACAAAGACTGGTGCACGAACTGTGCCGTTATCAGCAGGATCTGCTCAGCTGCTGTGGAGCTTTTAACAATAAGATGTCGGCCACATTATCTTCCCCGCGACTATTCAGCGATAATAATAAGCAATGTTTACATACCCCCCGATGCTAATGCTAAAGTCGCCCAGGAAGAAATTCATGAGTTACTCACCTCGCTGCAGTGTAAATATCCTGAGGGGTTTTTCATTGTTTCCGGGGACTTCAATCACGTGGATTTACGTGCCATCCTTCCAACCTTCAATCAGCACGTTTTCACAGAAACACGAGGAAATAAGACATTAGACCAGGTCTACACGAATGTGAAGGGGGCGTACACGGCGAAGCCACGCCCACCGATCGGGGCTTCCGACCATCGCTCCCTGCTATTGGTCCCTAGACAGCTACCCCCACTCAGACGTGCGATGCCAGAACAAAGAGTGATAACATCGTGGCGCCAAGATAGTTCCCCCATGCTAAGAGACTGCTTTGAAAACACAAACTGGTCTGTCTTCAAAGAGGCAGCTACGAATGGAAATTCAATTGACCTGGAGCTTTATGCTTCCTCTGTCCTGGGTTACATCAGTACATGTGCTGAAAATGTATCCATAAGAAAGTGTGTTAAATTTTACCCCAATCAAAAACCCTGGCTAAATAAGGATGTCCGCACCCTGCTGGCAGCCAGGGACACTGCATTCAAGTCTAAAGATACTGAGGAGTTGAGAAAGTGCAGGAGAGAACTGGATGATGGCATAAAGAAGGCCAAAGCCGCGTATGCACAGAGGATCGAGGGACAGTTCACCTCACATGATCCAAGGAGCATGTGGCAGGGCATCAAATGCTTAACAGACTACAAGGGCAAAAGCAAACAATGCCCCAGGGACCCATCCCTGCCTGATGCCCTCAATAAGTTTTATGCACGTTTTGATGATCCAAACAGACCAACTAGCACCAGACTCACCTCATCACCAGACGAGGAGCACCTCAAAGTGACCGCAGCAGAAGTGAGAGGCAGTCTCAGAAGGATCAACCCTCATAAAGCTACGGGTCCAGACAACATCCCAGGGAAAGTTCTGAAGGAATGTGCGGACCAGCTCTGTGAGGTGCTGGCTGACATCTTCACCACCTCACTTGCACTGGAGTCAGTTCCCACCTGCCTGAAGACCGCCACCATCATCCCAGTCCCAAAAAGCTCCACAGTGACTGGTCTGAATGACTATAGACCGGTGGCCCTCACCCCGATAGTCGCTAAATGTTTTGAGAAACTGGTCATGTCCCACATCAAGACAGCCGTCAACATCAACGAGGACCCTCATCAATATGCATATCGTGAGAACCGATCAACAGAGGACGCCATCTCCTCCGTGGTCCACACTGCTCTCACCCACCTGGATCAGAAGGACTCATACGTGCGTCTGCTCTTTGTGGACTTCACATCTGCCTTCAACACCATGATCCCCCAAACTCTGATAGACAAACTATCCACACTTGGACTAAGCCCCTCTATTTGTAACTGGGTCTTAGACTTCTTAACAGACAGACCACAGTCCGTGAAGATCCACAACTTCTCCTCCTCCACCATCACCCTCAGCACTGGCTCTCCTCAGGGATGTGTGCTGAGCCCTCTTCTGTTCACTCTGCTCACATATGATTGTATAGCCACACATCCAGGCTGTCATATTGTTAAGTTTGCAGATGATACAGCTGTGGTGGGATGCATCACAGATAATGATGAATCCAGCTACAGACAGGAGGTGGAACATCTGGAGAGCTGGTGCAAAGAGAACAACCTTCACATGAATGTGAAGAAGACGAAGGAGATGATTGTGGACTTCAGAAGGAACAAACACACCCACACCCCACTGTATATAGGTGGATCTGCGGTGGAGGTGGTCTCCAGCTACAAATACCTGGGTGTACACTTGAATGATAACCTCAGCTGGAGCAATAACACCACCAGCCTGATCAAGAAAGGTCATCAGAGACTCTACTTCCTCAGACGGCTGAGACGAGCCGGTCTGAGAAGCCCAGTCCTCACCTCGTTCTACAGGTGTGCAGTGGAGAGCGTCCTGTGCTCCAGCATCAACGTGTGGCATGGAGGCTGCACAGTTGCAGAGAGAAAAGCTCTGCAGAGAGTGGTGAAGGCTGCACAGAAGTCTGTGGGAGTCAGTCTCCCCACCATCACAGACATTTACACCTCCAGATGCAGAAAAAGAGCCACCTGCATCATGAAAGACCTCACTCACCCAGCACACTCACTCTTTGCACCACTCCCCTCGGGACGGAGGTTGAGGAGCATCAAATGTAGAACCACTAGACTGAGAAACAGCTTCTACCCTGAGGCTGTCAGACTCATGAATAAATAAATAATAAGAATAAACACTGCAAAATGTCACATCATACTGATACTGTACTGATCTGTTTCTTGTTGCTGCGTTCATCTGTGACCATCTGCTCATGTTCGTGCTGCTGTTTATAATGATGTTTTTCTACTACATTAGGGCTTAGTGTATTACTAGCTGATGTGATGTCTCTCTTAGTTAATCCTAGATGTTATTATTGTATTTCTCTTGCATTTGTTGTTGGATGTAACTGGGACCCTGTGTACATAATCTCGTTTTCAACACATGTACTACATGCGGTGCAAATGACAATAAATTCTCTCTGACTCTGACTCTGACTCTGACTAACAAACAATTGTTTAGGTCCTGTTTCTTTTTACAGACATAAGCCTCGCCTTTACTTGTCTCAAATCATCTAGCTCCAAGCCACAGCAGGTTTTGTTAATTCAAGTGAACAAAGCTTACATAATATGCAAAACAGAACCGATTACCTTCAATGTCCAGTCGTGAGTCCGACAGAGATGAACAGAGCAAATAGCTGCAGCAGTGCAGCCTGCTATATTTGAATGAAGCGCGGCAAAGCAAGAGTGGCGTTGATTGGTTTGGACCTGATCACGTGCTACTTCCCAAGTTAAGCAAGAGGGGCTTTGATTGGTCAGGATTTGCTCTCCAAATGGAGCCCAGAGGGACTTGAAGTCCCTCTGGGGGAGGGACTTCACTTTACAGGAGCTTGGGTTTGGCTTCACTGAGTGAAGCTCCTGCTGTTGTTATGGTGATTACCCCACCCCCCAAAGAATGTCAACATTCAAGAAAGCCCATCACCCATCAGCAGCATTTAGCATTACCTGTCCTGGCTGCATACAGTATAACAAAAGTCAGAGAGTCAGAGTCAGAATCTTTATTGTCATTCACACCACATGTAGTACATGTTATGAAACGAGATTATAAACACTGCGTCCCAGTTACATCCAACAACAAAATGTGAGAGAAAAACAGTAATAACATCTAAGAAGGTTTTTGCCATGATTTCAGAATCTGTTGGAATCATGGCAAAAACCAATGCAGATTTGTTCCTGTCTTTGATTTTATACGTCTACCTTATGTTTTGCTCGTTTTTTGATACTTTGTTTAAAAAATAATAATAATAAAAAAGTATTTCTTTCTTTCTTTTGTTTTTTTCTCTTTTTTGTTTTCTATTGTTTATTGTTTATTGTTTGTTTATTGTTTAAGGAAATTCTACCATTGCTGTTCATCGTTCTTTAGTTTTAGCAGGTCGCTTTCGTAAATGAGCCCATGAGGTTCAATAAGATTTACCTGACTAAATAAAGGTTGAATGAAAAAAAAGATGTGGGCAGATATAATACGATTTCATCTTCTTTCTGCTCCCTTCATTTTATCCTACTTGTATTCTTGTATCTGATGAAACTGTCTTGTATTGTTCTTTTAAAATGAATGAATAAACATCAAATCAAATCAAATCAAAGATGTGAACTAAGAAAAACACCAACTAAAAATACACTAAGCACTAATATCATAGAATAACATTATGGGGCGGCCGTGGCACAGTGGTAATGGCAGTCGACCCCCGATCGGAAGGTTGGAGGTTCAAATCCCGCATCCGCCCACCATGTGTCGTTGTGTCCCTGGGCAAGACACTTAACCCCGAGTTGTCCCCGGTAGGTCTGGATGGCGCCTTGCAAGGCAGGCTACCACTACCGGTGTATGAATGTGTGAATGAATGGGTGGATGGCTGGTATTGTAAAGCGCTTTGGGGCTCCTCACAGGGGGCTGGAAAGCGCTATATAAATAAGCTCCATTTACCATTTACCATTTTACCATTATACTCCAACCAGTAGCACGAACATGAGTTTGCATGAGCAGATGAACACAGCAACACAAAACAGATCAGCAAAATGAACAGATCAGCAGCAACATGAAACAGATCAGTAACATGAACAGATCAGCAGCAACATGAAACAGATCAGTAGCAATATGAAACAGATCAGTAGCAACACAAAACAGATCAGTAACATGAACAGATTGTAGGGGTTCCAGGTCCACCAGCCATTCTCTCTCCAATCAGCGGCAACCAGCCACACCTGTTCCTGGTTTGGAGGACTACTCTGCCTGGGTATAAGAACCTCTGCCAGACATGCCTTCAGCGCCGGGACATTATCAAGCTATGGTAAAGTGTATGATCAGTCACCAGTCTGTATGAAACCCTGTTTGTATCCGAAGAATGTTTTGATCTCCTACAGAGATATTCTTCTCTAACTCAGACGACCTGTTTCTCTCTCTCAGCCAAACACTCACCTTGCTTCTCCGTTCTGGACCGCCTGAAACCTTGGAACTCCTGGGACCTCTCTGGACTAAACCACAAGAAACACAGCAGTAAGAACAAGAGCCTCATCATCATTAATCCATTGCTTTCTAAAGACAATTCTGGATACTCACCTTGTCCCTGCATTCTCTTTTTCAGTCTGGAGGATCTTGACCTGCAGCAATAAAATAAATCATTATTTTTTACTCCTGACTCTGTTCCTTCTTCTCAGTCAGCCACTTGGGGTCTACATGTCTAAAAATATGACAGAATGTCCCGGCCAAACAGACCCTCAAGGCATGACTGGGGAGGGACAGATCCAGCATTTTATCCAAGCTCAGACTAGACGCATAGAAAATCAGGAACAAGCTTTACAACGTATTTTTTCTCAGCAAGAAGCATCGCAAAACCACTTTCAGGAGCTTGGAAGCATGATTCATGCCTTACAACAACAAGTAGCGGCTCTTGTTCCCACGGCCCCGGTCCAGACCTCTCCAACTTCTCACCAGCCGGCAACCTCCACCTCAGCCCCCCTGAATGTTCAGGCTCTTCGGGAACCAGACATCCGCCCCTCTGAGTTTTTCGAAGGTAACGCCAGCAAGTGTGGCGGTTTTTTGTTACAATGTAACCTAGCATTTAGCCGAGCACCGCTAACCTACACATCTAATGCTTCCCGTATCACCTATGTCGTCACCGCACTCAAGGGTGAAGCGCTTCAGTGGGCTCGCGCTTACCTGCAGAAACGTGACATGCAGTTCTTAACTTTTTCCACCTTTCTCGAGGAGTTTCGGCGTGTGTTTGATCATCCATTACAGCAAGAGGAGGCAACTAAAAAGATGTTCAAACTACGCCAAGGAGGCAGGTCCGTCGCCGAATTCGCCACCCACTTCCGCATTTTGGCGGAGGATTCCGACTGGGGTGAGGTCGCGCTAAAAGGCGCATTCATTAATGCCTTAAATAAACGAATCAAGGACCAAATAGCTACCAGAGAAGCACCAGCAAGCCTAGATGATCTGATCACGCTCGCCATTAGGGTGGATAATTGTTTTCGTGAAAATACGTCGGAGGACTACAATTCCCATGCATTCCCCGAAACCGGAAGTGCTCGTTCCGCACCGATAACTGCTCCGTCGGCTCCTGAACCGATGCAGATTGGGAGAACCAGACTCTCCCCAGAAGAGCGCCAGAGACGCATTGACCACAACGAGTGCCTCTATTGTGGTAGGAGGGGCCACATTGCTGCTACATGTCGCCTACGTTTAAACGAGAGAGCTCACCAGTAAACCAGGAGATTCTGGTGGGTATTTCTTCATTTTCTCCTGGCAATAATTTGTGTTTACCTGCAATCCTGTGCATTAACTCAACCAATTTTCCTGTCCAGGCTCTGGTTGATTCTGGGGCGGAGCAGAACCTGATCAGTAGGGATCTGACTGAGAAGCTACGGATACCTACCACAGCGCTTAATCCTGCTATCTCTGTGGCTGCCCTTACTGGACAAACTATCTCCTGTATTTCACAAAAAACAATAAAATTCAAGTTCATAGTTTCTGGCAATCATCATGAGCAGGGTGAGTTTTTTGTTTTTGATTCTACCAAATCCCAACTGGTTTTGGGTTATCCATGGTTAAAGAGACACAATCCACTCATTAACTGGTCTGAAAATAGAGTAGAAAAATGGGGAGACAACTGTTCCAGAGAGTGTTTACGTTCTGCCGTTTCTCCTGGGGTTTTTGACAAACAAGCAATTGAAGAGATCAACCTTTCTAATGTCCCCTCTGTTTACCATACTTTTGCTCCAGTCTTTAGCAAACAACAAGCTCTTTCATTACCCCCTCACAGACCATATGACTGTTCCATAGACCTCCTTCCGGGTGCTCCGCTACCCTCGAGTAGATTATATAATCTGTCCGGACCTGAGAGGGAGACTATGAGACAGTACATTGACGAGTCCCTTAAATCTGGCATCATTAGGCCGTCAACCTCTCCTGTGGGGGCGGGATTCTTTTTTGTTACAAAGAAAGACAAGACGTTACGACCATGCATTGATTTCAGGGGTTTAAACCAAATCACTGTCAAAAATAAATACCCATTACCCCTTATGGACTCTATGTTTGAGCAACTGCAGGATGCTGTCATTTTCACAAAATTGGACCTTCGCAACGCCTATCATTTGGTGAGGATCAAAGAGGGGGATGAGTGGAAGACCGCGTTCAAGATCTAGTCATGCCGTTTGGATTAACTAATGCCCCTGCAGTGTTTCAAGCACTAATCAACGATGTATTAAGAGACTTCCTTAATGTGTTTGTGTTTGTGTATCTGGACGATATCCTCATTTACTCAAAGGATAAGGATCTACACCCAAAACACGTAGAAGCTGTACTTCAGAGGTTGTTGGAAAATCAACTTTTTGTTAAGGCGGAGAAATGCGAGTTCCATGTGTCTACTGTGTTTTTTCTTGGCTTTATTTTTGAGAGAGGACAGGTTCGTTCTGATCCCGACAAGATCAAGGCTGTTACGGACTGGCCTACTCCCCTTGATCGAAAACAGTTACAACGGTTCCTGGGTTTTGCCAATTTTTATCGGCGGTTCATCAAGAATTATAGCCAAGTTGCATCGCCACTTACTCAGCTCACCTCAACTCTGCATAAATTCGCCTGGACCCCAGCAGCAGAAATGGCCTTCCTAGAACTAAAACGACGCTTCTCTTCAGCTCCCGTTCTTGCCCACCCTGATCCACACAGACAATTTGTTGTGGAAGTGGATGCCTCTGACTCGGGTGTGGGGGCTGTGTTATCCCAGCGGGCAGCTGACGATGGGAAGCTTCACCCCTGCGCCTTCTTTTCCCGTCGTCTTTCTGCTGCTGAACGCAATTATGACGTCGGTAACAGAGAGTTGCTGGCCATAAAGTTGGCTCTCGAGGAGTGGAGACATTGGTTGGAGGGTGCAGAAATACCATTTGTTATTTTTACTGATCATAAGAACTTGGCATACATTCAGGGTGCTAAGAGATTAAATGCACGACAAGCCAGATGGTCTCTTTTCTTCGCCAGATTCAACTTTTCTATCACTTACATCCCAGGTACTCGCAACATTAAACCGGACGCCCTATCCCGCCAGTTCTCCTCATCTGAAACTTCTGATTCTCCTGTGGACATTTTGCCTACATCCTGCACAGTTGGAGCCATGACCTGGACCATTGAGAATGACATTCGAGAAGCACAACGACTCGAGCCGGACCCTGGTACGGGCCCTCCAGGAAGACTTTTTGTCCCTGCTTCAATGGTTGGTGAGGTGTTGCATTGGCTTCACACGGCAAAATTCACATGTCATCCTGGTATCACACGCATGTTGCACCTCACTAAAGAACATTTCTGGTGGCCCACAATGTCTAAAGACGTGAGGGAGTTTGTTT
>JBBPBX010091039.1:0-14008 GCA_038048925.1 Garcialebias charrua
TATATATATACTGTATATATCTTCTACCAGGGGCAGTTCTAGAATATCCTCTTTAGAGGGGCTTAGCCCCCAGTCCTGATAATGGCTCTTGGCTTGAACAATGCAGTGGCTGGTGTCAGAAACATTTGTAATGTGGGTGGGAATATTTTGAAGAAAGTAGATGCCATTTCCTGCATTCTGGTGTATTTTAACATATTTTTAAACATCTAGGTTTACTTACACAAGTAAACACTTGATTCAACAACTATTTTAGAGAGCATGCACGCCACAAGTAGCGCTAAGCTAACGGCGCGCAATACAGATACGCTAGCTAAGACGCTACAGACGTAGCGCTCTGCTTTACATTAGACAATGTAATAAACAAAATCAGTTTAGTGTTAACTGATCATAAAAGAGACTAAACGTATCCAACCAGAAGTAGCAACATAGTTATATCAAGATTTAAAACACACGAAACAAAGTACAACTAGCTTTAAGCATTAACCTTTAATTTAACCATTAAACATACAATGTAATTATGACTAAAAATGGAGGATTTACCTGCAGTTAGATGAACATGTGGTACTTCCTGTTCATAACTCTCGTCTTGTATTCAGCTGCTCATGAGGTTGGCCGCAGGGCTTTATCCATCTTTTGCATTTTGCCAGACTCTGTTTAGGTTTTTGAAATGTAATAAACTGTGCAACACCCTCTAACACTCAGGGTAACAGTGTCTGAATTACATGTTCCTCACTGATAAAGTTTAACCATTTTTTCTGATGATTATTCATGAAATCCCTCTGACCAAAAACCCCGACAATATTATTTGAGATAAAGGGGGTGGAGCTCCTGCATGTCAAGGGTGTTTCACTTCAGGACAAATTGAGATAGCTTATTGGTCAGTTGCTGACAAGTCTGCTGGATTGATTGACAGGTGGCATTGAGGATCCAACTAGAGCAAAAAAAATAATTCATAGATTTTACTGGCCTGTTTAAGACTGGTGTAATTAATACATATTTATTCTAAACTGTAGCACGATTCCGCCTGTACAGCATACTTACTCTGTACAGCAGTATCTGCCACAGAAGCTATATCTACTTACCAGTTCAAAAATTAACAGTAATTGCATCAGCTATATAGGCTACTTTGAAACTATTGGCTTCATTTCTGGTCAAATTATATCCACATGAAAATCTGCTTACTTGTGAAAGGAGACACATTTTCCATTTTCTCTTTTGTTGCTAACATCTGTAGCACACAGCATTCTGGCATTTTTATTTATTTTTTTATACATTCTAATATATATTATTATTAATTTGCATAGATTTTATTATGTTTTACATAGTCAACCTTAGCCTGGTTAAAACCAGACCCTTGTCCTTCACTTCGCTTTGTACTAGGGTCTGGCATTTCTCCCATAGACAACGATTTCTCCGGTCGATTTTTGACCGGACCAATCAGAGAACAGAAGGCGGAGTTTTGAACGACGTCGACTGACGTCGTCAGTTAAAATGGCTGCCGCCACGAAGGAATTTTCATGAAAACAAGGTAAAAAACTATTATTTCTTTGCTGACGTTATATCAGAAGTGTTCCTGAGCTTAACAGTTCCTAAATCAATTCACGAAATGGTCAAATCTGCTGGATTTAAATTGTTTCGGTTTGACATTTTCCAAACAGCCTCGGGTGCGCTACGAAAATAAATGATAAAAAATCGAATTTTATCTCAAATGTTTCATCTAGGCCAACAGTCAGTAAATTAGAGCCATATAATTACACACTGGTAGCAGAAAAAATATCCACCGAGTGGTTTCTGAGCTATTTATCTGATAGCCTGGACCTCGCCAGGCTAAACTAACAAAACTCCGCCTTCTGTTCTCTGATTGGTCCGGTCAAAAATCGACCGGAGAAATCGTTGTCTATGGGAGAAATGCCAGACCCTAGTACAAAGCGAAGTGAAGGACAAGGGTCTGGTTTTAACCAGGCTAAGTCAACCTTTACTCAGAGCTATTTAGCCCATATCTAGAAAAAGTGCAGGCGTTTGCCTGTTTTGGTAATGGCCGCCATTGCTGCAGTGCATCACAAGGTCACATGACCAGTGCACCCTCTACTGGTTTTATTTAACTGTATGGTTGGTTGTCATCTTCTATCAATCATTCTCGTTTTCACTCTTGACAAAGACAGTGGCTCTCACCCTCTCTCCCTCCCTCCTGCTTTTTTTGCTCTCTTGTTCTGTCAACCTCCTCAGAGCCTCTCTTTACACATCTTCCGAATCAAAAAATGATTATGGATTTGGTCAGCTGGTCTCTCAACGCAATTGATAATTTTTTTTCTACCAGATGACAGGGTGCTGGAGAGCCCTCATGCCCTGAACGGACGCACGTAGCTGTGTTTGTCATGGATTCCTGAGGGCAGTGGAAGATGATGTGCCTTTCTGTGCTGTCCGTGGAGGATGTAGAAGACGTGTAGATTATTGGATTTATGATAACAGGGTTTCTGCTTGTTGGAATTGACAGATACAAGTACCTGGGTGTACACTTGAATGATAACCTCAGCTGGAGCAATAACACCACCAGCCTGATCAAGAAAGGACATCAAAGACTCTACTTCCTCAGACGGCTGAGACGAGCTGGTCTGAGAAGCTCAGTCCTCACCTCGTTCTACAGGTGTGCAGTGGAGAGCGTCCTGTGCTCCAGCATCAACGTGTGGCATGGAGGCTGCACAGTTGCAGAGAGGAAAGCTCTACAGAGAGTGGTGAAGGCTGCACAGAAGTCTGTGGGAGTCAGTCTCCCCACCATCACAGACATTTACACCTCCAGATGCAGAAAAAGAGCCACCTGCATCATGAAAGACCTCACTCACCCAGCACACTCACTCTTTGCACCACTCCCCTCGGGACGGAGGTTGAGGAGCATCAAATGTAGAACCACTAGACTGAGGAACAGCTTCTACCCTGAGGCTGTCAGACTCATGAATAAATAAATAATAAGAATAAACACTGCAAAATGTCACATCATGTTGTTACGTGGTCACTCTTTTTTTGTCTTTTGTTTGTTTTATTATTTTTATATTTTGGCACCTTTGACGGTTCACTGGTGGAGGGGGGCGGGGCTCAGCCAGTCTAAGTGTTTTTAGCTGCGCTGATAGCACACCTGCAGGGTGATTGTGACGGATGGAGTGGCGTGTTGGACGCTACTGCAGGAGTGGAGTTTTGTAAAAGAAGTAAATATCTTAAAGGACGGTGCGGAAGGCTCTGGAGAAAGAAACCGAGCATTCACCTCGGGACGGAACCCAGAGGGAGCGTCGGATGGTTTTGGCCGGGTTTGTTTTGGATGAACCGGCTGGACGCTAACAGATTACAGTACATGCACCGGGGAAGTTAACACGCCTGCTAACAACAACCACAGATGGAAACACAAGTGGTGCGCTTTTAAGAGAAAAGAAAACCTATAAAGGAAAACAAAAAAACAACAACTATTGAACGGTGACGGATGAAGGATCGTGCGGGCTCGCCCCTCCAGGATGTCAGCTGATTGAGACTCTGATCGGACATCTAAAAGGTAAGCCCCACCTCACTGTGTGTTCCGTCTCTGGTGCCAGTTTTGTTTCTTTTTGTTTCTTTTCTTTCTCATCGCGCACTTATAGTTGCGGTCCTACTCTCCAGTACAAAGAACGAGCTGGGGAGAGTAGCGATTCCGTAACAAGTGGGGGCTCACGTCCGGGATTACGGAACGTCCTTTTGACTTTACCATTTAAATTATATTGGTATTTCGTTGATTCCTATAACGGTGGTTAAAATTAGATATGGAGGAATTTAAAGTTGAAGAATTCCTGAAGGAAGGTCGGACTTTGAAAATGAGAGACTGGTATCAACTAAAAAAAGTGGAACTGTTCAAAATAGCAGAACACTTGAAGGTCCAGTGTCCGCCTGGTACTAAAAAGGTTGACTTAATTGAAGCATTAATAAATAAGATTTCCCCTGAAAGTCTTCCAGAAACACACCCCAACGTTTTAGAGTTACAGTTTGCTCAGTTAGAATTAGAAAAAGAACGCATCAGGCAGAAAGCAGCACAGGACGCTGCCACGCTTCAGTTAGACAGAGAACGAATGAGGCTGGAGTTTGAGTACAAACATAAACAACTGGAGAACGAACAACAAAAGCTGGAAGTAGAAAAACTGAAAATTGCAGCTATGGAAGCAGAAAGAGGTTTTGATTTAAGTAGAAACATCAGATTAGTTCCTCAGTTTTGTGAAACAGAAGTAGACGTTTTTTTTCTGTCCTTTGAAAAGATAGCAAAATCTCTAAAGTGGCCTGAGAATAAATGGTCTCTTCTGGTACAGAGTGTGTTTACTGGCAGAGCTCAGGAGGTTTATGCTGCACTTGATGCAGAGAAATCCTCATCTTATGAGGATGTAAAATCTACTGTTCTTGCTGCTTACCAACTGTCTCCAGAGGTTTATCGACAGCGTTTTCGTAACCTGGTAAAAACTGAGACTCATACGTATATTGAATATGCTAGGGAGAAGGAGATAGCATTTGACAGATGGGTGCGGTCAAAGAATGTCGGTCAGGACTATGAGAAATTAAAACGGCTTATTCTCTTGGAAGATTTTAAAAATAGTGTTTCTTTTGAGGTAAGAACTTACCTAGAGGATCAAAAGGTCGACGACATTAAGAAAGCTGCAGTTATGGCTGATGACTTTGAACTCACTCATCAGTGTTTAGTGAGAGGAGGGTTCAAGACATCACAGAGCATGACACAGCGACAGGGTGGTATGAATTCAGACGCCTTGGTGTGCTACTATTGTGGTAAAAAGGGGCACAAAAAAACTGAGTGTTGGGCTTTGGCGAGTAAACAAAATAAGGAAAATACACCTAAACCTGGTTTACTAGTGTCAGACAGGCCGAAGAATGGTGAGTGCTCAAACAGTGCTGTGTTGGATTTGTATAAAGATTTTCTTTCTTCTGGAGTTGTATCTGTTGATGGAAATGGTTATCCTGTAGTTATTCTGCGAGATACGGGCGCTGCTCAGTCACTCTGGGTGGTGAAGGATACAACTCTTCCTCCTTCTAGCTCACTGAATATGTGTACACTTATTCAAGGAGTGAACAATGATGTTTCTGAATTTAAGTCTGTCCCTCTGCATGAAGTTTATTTACAGTCATCTTTAGTGACAGGGGTGGTTAAAGTGGGGGTGGTGTCCAGTTTACCCATTCCGGGTGTCACATTTGTACTGGGAAATGATTTGGCAGGTAAAAAGGTTCATGTTGCCCCTCTGGTTGTACATTCTCCTATATATTCTTCTGAGACTGAGGCACTGAAGCGGGAATTTCCTGGAGTTTTTCCTACCTGTGTTGTCACTCGTTCTCAGTCTCAGGTTAATCAGGAAGAACCTCCAGAAACTGTGAGAAATCCAGAAGAACCAGAGGTTATGCTTGCTGAAACTTTCTTTGCTGAGGGTGCAACAGATGAGCAAAAGTACAGTAAGGAGGATTTGATTAGGGAACAGGGTAATGATCCATTTGCTAGGGATGAATTGTTTAAAGCTGGTACTTTAGAAGACGTAGCAGGAGAACCTGTAAGTTTGTATGTGAAAGACGGCGTTTTAATGAGAAAGTGGAGGGATCCTCGGTGTCCTGCTACTGAAGAGTGGAGGGTGTATCATCAGATTGTCCTTCCCTTTTGCTATAGGGAAGAGATTATGAGATTGGCTCATGAAGTTCCCACTTCAGGGCATTTGGGCATTAATAAGACCAAGGCTAGGATCATGAGGCACTTTTATTGGCCCACAATCTGGAAGGATGTCAGGGAATTTTGTAAGACCTGCCACGCATGTCAACTTGGTGGAAAGCCCAATCAAAATATCCCACCTGCTCCACTAATTCCTATTCCAGTGGTTGGAGAACCATTCAGTCGTGTTCTAATAGATTGTGTGGGCCCCTTACCAAAAACTAAGCGTGGACACCTATATCTGTTAACAGTTATGGATGTTGCTACACGTTATGTGGAAGCTTTTGCTTTGCGTAACATTTGTTCAAAAACAATCTTAGATTGCCTTCTTAAGTTTTTTACTCAGTTCGGGCTTCCTAGAGAGATCCAGTCCGATCAGGGCTCTAACTTTATGGCCGGGGTTTTTCAAGCAGTGATGAAAGAGTTAGGGATTGAGCACTTCAAGTCATCTGCGTACCATCCACAGTCACAGGGGGCCTTGGAACGATACCATCAGACTCTTAAGGCCATGATCAGGACCTACTGTGTGGATCAGCCTGGGGAGTGGGACAAGAGTGTTCCATTTCTATTGTTTGCTATCCGTGACTCTGTCTGTGAATCTACAGGTTTTAGTCCGTTTGAGTTGGTCTATGGACATGAAGTGAGGGGTCCCTTGAAGTTGGTTAAAGAGAAATTTCTGGCTAAAGAACCTGACAGAAACGTTTTGGATTACGTTTCTGAGTTTAAGGAGCGCTTGAAAGCAGCTTGCACTCTGGCTAATGGTCAGTTACAACAAGTCCAAAGAAAGATGAAAAGCCGTTTTGATCGAAAAGCTGTTTCTAGAGAATTTGTAGTTGGGGATAAAGTGTTGTTGCTTTTACCCATCCAAGGTGACCCCCTTCAAGCAAAGTTTTCTGGACCATACATAATTAAAGAAAAAGTCGGTGAAGTCAACTATGTAATATCTACCCCAGACAGGAGAAAGTCGACCCGTTTGTGCCATGTGAACCTGATTAAGCCATATTATGAACGGAATGCACTATCACCAGTAGTGGTGTGTGTTGGTCACCCGAATCAAGAGAAAAAAAAGGATTCAGATGAACTGGATTGTATGGGTCCTAAGGATCTTAAGTTGGCAAATAGTGCAGTATTGGCTGATCAGGAGACGTTTTTGAGTCATTTAACTGCTCAGCAAAAAAATGATGTGACAGTTCTTCTGAAGAAATTTTCTTTGCTGTTTGGCGACTCACCGGGTTTAACATCCTTAACAGAACATGACATAGAGGTTGGTGTTTCTCCTCCAGTTAAACAACATCCATATAGAGTAAATCCTGACAAGATGGATAAAATTAGACAGGAGGTGAAATACATGTTACAACATG
Organism: Garcialebias charrua; assembly: GCA_038048925.1. Lineage (NCBI taxonomy): Eukaryota > Metazoa > Chordata > Actinopteri > Cyprinodontiformes > Rivulidae > Garcialebias > Garcialebias charrua. The sequence goes on from JBBPBX010091039.1 coordinate 7,072, forward strand.
ACATCATTGAGCCAAGTATGAGTGAGTGGAGCTCTCCCGTAGTAGTAGTTCCAAAACCTGATGATTCCATTCGACTTTGTGTTGACTACCGAAAAGTAAACACTTTAACGAAGTCTGACTCTTTTCCGATCCCTAGAATAGAGGATTGTATTGATCGAATTGGTTCAGCCAAGTTCGTTTCAAAGTTTGACCTTCTGAAAGGATACTGGCAAGTCCCTTTGTCAGAACGGGCAAAGGAAATCTCTGCCTTTTGTACAACTGATGGCTTATACCAGTTTAAGGTGTTACCTTTTGGGGTTAAAAATGCTCCTGCTTCTTTCCAGAGGTTAATGACTCGGGTCACAGAAGGTTTGTCCAACTGTACAGTTTACATTGATGATGTAGTGTTGTATGCTGATACTTGGGAACAGCACATGGAAGATATGACACACTTCTTTGAGAGATTAGAAGAGGCTGGTCTTGTTATCAACTTGCCAAAGAGTGAGATAGGCAAGGCTTCCATAACCTACCTTGGACATGTAGTAGGACGAGGCGAAGTTCGACCTCGTGCTGCTAAAGTGCAAGCTATAGCTCAGATGTCAGCTCCAAAGACAAAAAAGGAACTTATGAGATTTCTTGGAATGGCTGGGTTCTACCGAAAGTTTGTCCCAAATTTTGCTACAGTGGCTTCGCCTTTAACCGATCTATTACGGAAGTCTACAAAGTTTGTTTGGACAGATTCTTGCACAATGGCATTTGAACAACTTAAGGCCATTTTGTCCTGCGAACCTATCCTAACAGCTCCCAGTTTTTTTCTGCCATTTAAGCTAGCTATTGATGCTTGTGATGTAGGGGTAGGAGCTGTACTCTTGCAAGAAGATAATTTCGGAGTAGACAGACCTGTGGCTTATTTTTCCAAGAAGTTAAATCTGCATCAACGCAGATATTCCACTATAGAAAAGGAGGCTCTGGCTCTGGTACTTGCCATTCAGCATTTTGAGATCTATGTGTCAAGTGGTGCACACTTTGTTAAAGTGTATACTGATCATAACCCACTTACCTTTCTGGAAAAGTTTAAAATGAAAAATCAGCGAATTTTCCGGTGGGGCTTGATATTACAGCCTTACAATCTTATGATAGAACACATCGCGGGGAAAGATAATGTAATTGCTGATGTTCTGTCAAGAATGTGAGAAATGGGTTGAAGATGTAGGAAGTTTATTGGACTAAAATAAATAAATAAAAAAAATAAAAAAATAAAAAAATAAAAAAATGAAAGAGATAATAATTAAAAAAATATATATATATATAAACATATATAATTTTTTTTGTTTAAGGGGGGAAGTGTTACGTGGTCACTCTTTTTTTGTCTTTTGTTTGTTTTATTATTTTTATATTTTGGCACCTTTGACGGTTCACTGGTGGAGGGGGGCGGGGCTCAGCCAGTCTAAGTGTTTTTAGCTGCGCTGATAGCACACCTGCAGGGTGATTGTGACGGATGGAGTGGCGTGTTGGACGCTACTGCAGGAGTGGAGTTTTGTAAAAGAAGTAAATATCTTAAAGGACGGTGCGGAAGGCTCTGGAGAAAGAAACCGAGCATTCACCTCGGGACGGAACCCAGAGGGAGCGTCGGATGGTTTTGGCCGGGTTTGTTTTGGATGAACCGGCTGGACGCTAACAGATTACAGTACATGCACCGGGGAAGTTAACACGCCTGCTAACAACAACCACAGATGGAAACACAAGTGGTGCGCTTTTAAGAGAAAAGAAAACCTATAAAGGAAAACAAAAAAACAACAACTATTGCTGGGTTTCAGATGACGTAGCAGTGACGTCACAGAATGCAGATGCGGGGCAAGAAGTAAACGCAGCCGTTTCCTTCTGTTGCTGATTCAGCATCAACATGCCTAAATTCTGTGCCGTTTACGGTTGTTGCAACCGCTCTAATCGAGAGATAGATAAAAGTTATTTTCGTGTTCCGAAAGTAGTATGCTACAAGGGGATTAATTTAAAAAAACTTACAGAAAAAAGACGACAAACGTGGATTACAACCTACGGCTAAAAACAGGAGGTGCAGAAACTGACGAGAGTCTGCAGCGACCACTTTGTTACAGGTAAGGGTCGTATCGTTTAAATCATATTTTCAGATATTTTATTGGACAGTAACTAGAAAGACAGGTAAGATATGTTATGCCCTAGCTTGTGTAGTGGTTCAACACTTGGTTGTTCCCAGAAAAAATCCGATTAGAATGCTAATGTTGTTAGCGGTTAGCTTAGTGCTAGGAAAGGCATTTACGTGTTTTACTTTAAAGTGGTGTCTTATATTTAGGTTGTCCGAGTGCAGCAGGTGATGTACATTCCCAAGACTGGGCCCCCACTGTTAACCTGGGGTACCAAAGAAGTAACGAGTGGCCACAAACAGAAGCATCCCTCCGGCGCAGGGAAAGAGCTAAGGCCCGGAAGCTTCTCTGCACTGAGGAGGCCAACAGTCTGGAAGAGGAGCTCTGTGAAGAAAGCTTACCAGCCCCTGAAAACGAACGATTCAAAGGTAAAATAATAATAAATAAAAATACTATTTATTTATTTATAGAATTTCTGAACGTAATTTTTAATAATTAAATATTTGCAGATGCAGAATGCCAGACGGATCTAAGCATGGTTGACCTCACAAAGCTGGAGGATGCAGTGAAAGGCTACACAACTGAGATCTGCGACCTTAAGGAAAAAGTCTCAGTGACTAAATTTACTCCTGAAACCTTCCAGAACAACGATAAAACAAAGTTTTATACGGGACTGCCCAACTTTTTAGTTTTGATGCAAATTTTTCAGCTCTGTGAACCTTATACATCAGCATGTCATCACTGTCAGCACTCTCCAAATTTGAGCAATTTATTATGATACTTATGCATCTCAGATTACATCTGCAGCTTCAAGACCTTGCCTATAGATTTAATGTGTCAAAAGCCACTGTGTCTCGAATTTGTTTTAGAACGATTCATGTTCTCCATGAAAGATTACAATTCTTAATAGTGGCCTGAGCGACAAGTAATTCAATCAACTATATTTATATAAATATTTTAAGTTTAAATGATTATACATGTATTTATCATTTAAAGTAAATCAAAAGTAAATTAAATCACTAATACTGTTACAGACCATATTTGTACATGTTAATTGTTCATGAAGACAAAAAAAAAATTTACCCAATAAGGTTGAATATTTTTAATTTATTCAATGAACTCCATAACCAATCTTTGTGAATATTGGTCAGTTAAAATGACATGAGTTTTGCTATTGAAATAAAAACATTTTTCTGAAGTAGACTCATTTTGCAACATTTGTGACATATGACATTTGTATGTGCTGTTATTTAACATATTAGAACACCTTTGAAATTCACAAGCTAATCTCATATTGATTTAAATATATCATTTGATTTAACATACTTAACTTTTCAATTAAGATTATTGTAAATAAAAAACAGCTGTCATGACATGTAACAACATCACATGACCCTTCTGCAGAGTGCTTGCTACAGGTGTAGCTGAAACATGTTATGGTAGTGACAAATGTTTTTGGGGAAAAAAAGAGCAACTGTTTAAATTTGTATAAACTTTTCAAACTCCTTTCATCAACTACTCCAAATAACATTCTTGATTCTTAGATTGGTTAGTCACGTGTGGATTTCTGTCCCAGGATTTCAGGTAGGATGCAATGTGTAAAATAGTGCTGTACGATCCAGAATTTATGAATCTACAAGCCAACATGTCCGTGAGTTTTCGCCGAGAGTTAGCCTAGCGTAGCTACCGAGCTAATCAAAGCTAACCGAGCTAGGTCACCGTAACCGGGTGCCGTAGCTGCGGAGCTGCGGACTTCGTTAACAAATAAACCGGAAAAATACGCTGGTTGTTACGAAGAAACGCGGGCCGGCACGCCGGAGGTGCTTTGTTGCAGCGAAAGAAAACAACAAAGCTGGGAGTGGTGGCTTCAGACTACAAGCTAACGCTAGCCATGTGCTGCCGAGCGCAACGAGGGGGCCGTGAGCCGTGAACGCAACAAGGGGCTTCGAGCTGATCCGAGAGCCACGAGTGGGCCGTGAACCGTGAACAAGGGGCTTCGAGCTGATCCGAGAGCCACGAGTGGGCCGTGAACCGTGGACGCCACCTGGGGCTTCAAACTGATCCGAGAGCCACGAGTGGGCCGTGAACCGTGGACGCCACCTGGGGCTTCAAACTGATCCGAGCGCCGTGAACCGTGGACGCCACCTGGGGCCTCGAGCTAATCCGAGCGCCGTGAGCCGTGGACACCACCTGGGGCTTCGAGCTGATCCGAGCGCCGTGAACCGTGGACGCCAACTGGGGCTTCGAGCTGATCCGAGAGCCGTGAACCGTGGACGCCAACTGGGGCTTCGAGCTGATCCGAGAGCCGTGAGCCGTGGACGCCACCTGGGGCTTCGAGCTGATCCAAGCGCCGTGAACAGTGGACATCACATGAGGCTTCGATCTGAGCCGTGCGCCGTGGGCGAGCCAGGGGACTGCTGCGGGCTGCTGAGACCGTGAGTTCTGCTGAGACCGTGAGTTCTGAACTAACTGCTGATCTGGGCACTGGGCCACAACCACCATCATTAGGCCTGTGAGCCTCGTGGAAGAGCCACGTGGTTCAGTAAACAAACCATCAACCAGAGACCTGCTACCACTAGACTACAAACTCTGTAAGTAATGCCGAAAAGAGGTGGACAAAAATCACCTGAGTCAAAAAAAGGTGGTCAAAAGTCACCAGAGTCGGCGGAAAACAACTCAGCAGAAATGGAAGACTTTAAAAAATCACTAAACAGTATAAATGAAAAACTATCAAAATTATCAGAAAAAATTGATTCACAGGCCAATCTGGTTGATGAAATAAGACAACTGAAAGATCTGATAACCAGCAAAGACAATAAAATAGCTGAACTGGAAGAAAAAATAGAAGACATGGAAAAATACACAAAAAAGAACAACGTGGTGATCACAGGACTTGATGTTAGTAAGTGTCGGACATTTAAACATGCTCTCACTAACACTGGCCCAACTGAGGATGCACCACAGGAAGAACTAGAGACTCTGGAGGAGACTGTAGTTAATTTTTTATGGGACAATTACTTTGACATAAAATATGAGGACATTTCGTTCTGTTACACCCTGCCCAGTAAATCACCAAATACCAAACCGTCGGTAGTTGTCGAATTCGTTAGCAGGAAGTTTAGAAACTATGTAATTAGTCAATCACACCTACTGAAGGGAACAAAAACGTACATAAATGAACATCTAACAAAAAAAAACGGAAGAATTGCAAAGGAAGCAAGGTGGCTAAGAAGCCAACACAAAATAGCATCAACGTGGACAAGAAATGGAAACATCTTTATCAAAACACATGTAGGGGCTAACCCTAAAATGATAAAAGAACTGAAGGATCTAGAGGAGCACAGAGGAGGACAAAGTACAAATCAATGAAACAACTGAAATGAACAAATACATCAAATACATTAAAACATGACAACATACGAAGACTCAGAACCTAAAATATATAATGTTAATGATGTTATTGATGCTAACTTTTTTCCAGTAATAAAAGATAGCGAATACTACAATGAAGAGCAATTTAATGACATCAATATAACAAATGGAGTTCTCTCTATTATTCACATTAACAGCAGAAGTATAAATGCAAATATATCCAACATAACAGATTACTTAAAACAGTTAAATAGAACTTTTACGATAATAGCACTGTCAGAGACATGGCTCAATGACGATAACACAAGTAATATTCACATTGAAGGGTATGAATTATTTCACATGAACAGAAATAATAAGAGAGGCGGTGGTGTCGCTTTATATGTTAAAAATGAATTAAAATGTAAACTAAATAATGAAATGTCAATAATAGTTGATAATCTTATGGAAATGATAACAATAGAAATAATAAACAAAAATGATAAAAACATAATAATAAGTTGTGTATATAGATCACCAGGATCAAATATAGAAATATTCACTGATAAAATCCTGGAGCTATTGGAGAAGAGTTTTAATAAAAAAGTTTTTCTGTGTGGAGACTTTAACATTGATATGGGAAACAAAACAGATTCAAATAACATCAGTACATTTATAAATTCAATGTACAGTTTAAATATGTATCCATTGATATCCAAGCCAACAAGAATTACAACTCATAGTGCCACAATAATTGATAATATTTTCACAAATATAACAGACGGAGAGGTGATAGGTGGTATCTTAACGACCGACTTAAGTGATCATTTACCAGTTTTCACAATCTATAAAAATGATCAAAGTATCACAAAAGAAGTTAACGCAAAGAAAAAGATCATAAACACATCAAAAAAAGTTATGGAAAAATTAAAAGAGGATCTAGATAAACAAGACTGGAATAAAGTGTATGTTGATGATGTGAACAGATCATATGATGAGTTTATGAATATCTTGGAAACTCTGTATGAAAAAAATTGTGTACAAACAAATTACACAAAGAGAAAAATTGTTGACCAACCATGGATGACAAAAGGGTTGAGAAATGCTTGTAAAAAAAAGAATTATTTGTATTCGTGTTTCTTGAAATTGCGAAGTCAAAACGCTGAAGAAAAATATAAAAAGTATAAAAATAAATTAGTAGGGATTATAAGGAAACATAAGAAAGAATATTATAGTAAATTATTAGATAAAAGTAATGGTGATATGAAAGCAACATGGCGAGTAATGAATAGTGTTATGAAGAATCATAAAGCAAAAACTAGTATTTCAAAATATTTTGTAAAAGAAAAAGATGAGGTTTATGATGAAAATGAAATTGTCAATGGATTTAATCAGTATTTTGTGAATGTTGGATCAAGCCTTGCAGCTAAAATACCAAAAGTAAATAATAATGTGAGCCACACAATTACAGGCTGTACAAGCAGTAT
>JBBPBX010091040.1:0-10007 GCA_038048925.1 Garcialebias charrua
AGTGTTGTATGAATGTGTGTGTAGTAGAGTGTTGTATGAATGTGTGTGTAGTAGAGTGTTGTATGAATGTGTGTGTAGTAGAGTGTTGTATGAATGTGTGTGTAGTAGAGTGTTGTATGAATGTGTGTGTAGTAGAGTGTTGTATGAATGTGTGTGTAGTAGAGTGTTGTATGAATGTGTGTGTAGTAGAGTGTTGTATGAATGTGTGTGTAGTAGAGTGTTGTATGAATGTGTGTGTAGTAGAGTGTTGTATGAATGTGTGTGTAGTAGTGTTGTATGAATGTGTGTGTAGTAGAGTGTTGTATGAATGTGTGTGTAGTAGAGTGTTGTATGAATGTGTGTGTAGTAGAGTGTTGTATGAATGTGTGTGTAGTAGAGTGCTGTATGAATATATGTGCACTAGTAGTGATGTATGAATGTGTGTGTAGTAGAGTGTTGTAGGAATGTGTGTGTAGTAGAGTGTTGTAGGAATGTGTGTGTAGTAGAGTGTTGTAGGAATGTGTGTGTAGTAGTATTGGTTTTTGAATGTGCCTGGAGGTAAATGAAGGCACAGTGTTGTAAAGAATGTTGGATACAAAGGAGCTGTATAATACAGTCCCTTTATTCTCACCATCCTCACACAGTTATGTGCAAGCTTTTAGCATCCTCTGAAACAAATAAAAAAAAAATTTGGTTATGGAAAATACTTAAACTTATTTATCAAAAAGCTGGTGAAGATTCTCAGTCATCCAAGACATGATAAAATAAAAAAGGCGTTAAATACAGAAACAACTGGGCTTTATTTGTAACAGAAGACGTTTCACTTCTCATCCAAGATGCTTTCTCAATTCAAGGAGCCTGAACCACACTCCCGGCTTCTTGAATTGAGAAAGCTTCTTGGATGAGAAGCGAAACGTCTTCTGTTACAAATAAAGCCCAGTTGTTTCTGTATTTAACGCCTTTTTTTGATTATATATCAAAAAGTTAGACTGATCAAAAACACTGAAAAATCTGTTCAAATATTTTGAAATGTGGTTCTGTATAAAGGTTATGAACAATTAATATCTTACCTGTAGTACATAGCTCTTTGGATCAAAGAAACGTTTAGTTTTGATTGGGTCGATAAGTTATCAGCCAGACCAAGCAAGACTACCGTAATAGCAAAAAAAACTGTAGTCTTAAAAACTATGAACACATACATTTTATTGTGATTCACATGAATGCTATTTTAACATTACATCGTTGATCATTTTGTATTACACAATTAAATATGTGGCATCCTATAGTGTTTTTGCAAGCACTTACAGCTGGCTATAACTTGTCTGATGCAGCCTGGGGCACATCCTGTAGGAATATTATATTTCTGTTTAAATAGCCATGTAATGTGAAACTGGTTGTGATGTAATTGTTTATAAAATGGAGTTCACATGAACCACTGTCAAATTCTCACAATTTGAACCTTTAAAAGATGTAATAAATCTTTTTTGGTTTTGGCAAGTCCCAGATTGGTCATTAGTCTACCAATCTGACCAGAATTAAACTGTATTTAGCCAAAACTAGGTATTTATGGTTTTTAAAAAAAAAGTTAGCAAATTTTCCACAGAACCCCACCTTGAAGAATTGGAACTGTTACTTTTGTGCATTTTTAACTATTTGATGAAACAAACAAAACAAAGTTCAACTCAAACATGTCTTGAAATTATGTAATTTGCCCGTGGATGCAGAAATGTCTGCACATAACTACTTTGAGGACTTTCTAATGTACAGTAATATGTGTCATTAAGCTATGTAGTTCTTTAAAGGGAATGTTAAGCCTCTTTGTGATGTGCTGAATTAGAATAGACTGTTCTGAACTTGTATTAACTTTATCAGAACCTCTTATGTTCATAAGAATTTGTTAATCTGGTTGATCTTTTCTATTACAGCATTTATTTCTGCAATGCACTGGATTATCTGTGTGTATGCGTATTTCAGGGAAATCTATTCTAAACTTTGATTCATCAAAGTAACTTTTGATTTCCTTTTGTATAGCTGTCCAACAGAACATACATAAAGTGATTTTCCAACATACTTTTTCACTTCTATAAAGTGCAACAGTCTGTACATCATATAAAACTACTAACATTGTGTCAAAGCTGCCTCTCGTACCTGCTGATGATTCCCTCCAGGATTTCTATATTTTACCTAGCTTTAAACAAAACAAGGCAAAAAGCTGCCGTCTAAGACAGCCTCATTTATGTCATGTATTCAGAAAATGATTGCTGTTTGAACTGCACATGATATGAGCTACTGTGAATAGACAGGGCGGGAGGTGGATAAAAATTAAAACGTCTGATGTTTTTGGCAGCTACATGTACAGGTGGTCCCCGACTTACGAGCACATCGACATACGAGGTTCCGAGACTTACGAGCTGACTAACGAACAGTAAAGTTGTACAGAACATACAGAAAATACAGCACTGGTATGTGTTTTTAGATGAAAGTGTGTTAGCTAACCGTTTGTAAACAAGTTTCTGAGCATGTTTATGAACTAGTATGTACGTTTGTGTTGAAAAACGAGTGTTCGTAGTAGCGCTAGCATAAATTTTCCGACTTACGACCGAAAATCCAGACTTACGAGCGACACGTGTTTCGACATACGAGATTTCGTGTTACGAGCACCTCGTAGTAACGGAACTCGCTCGTAAGTCGGGGACTACCTGTACATCACTAACAGGAGCATGCTTTTGGGTTAGGGGTAGATATACTTTAGTTTCTTGGTTGTGTCTGAGTATCATCGTGTGATTTAGCAGCACACCTGGTTAGAATGTGTCCGGTCCAGCAGGTGAGCTGTATGTACAGGTTGTTGTTTTCAGTTTTTCAGTCGCAGACTGTATGTTTGCAACTGCTCTACCAGCACTTTTCATGCTCTTTTCATTAACCGTCAGTATTATGTATAATGTGTAAACAGGGTCACATGCTCTCAAATGAATGTTGATTATAAAGTAGGAGAAATGTATCTTAAGTGCTTGATGATTTTTTTATTTTTCCTAATGAGTTTGAGAATGTCATTGATAATTTTTAAGAATAAACCAGTCTGAAATAAACTGTGTGTTTAGTAGTTTACTCTTCATCCACAATTCAGCCCCTCAGATGAATGAATAATAAATAAAAACTACATCCAACAAAGATGCAAACAAACTATTGTTTATATGACAGCGTATAGTTTTCAGCTTATCTGAAATCTTTTGAATTAACGTAATACTGGCCCTTCAATATGTTGTGGACATTTGTGTCTAACAATGCAATGTGTTACATAAAAAATAAAATGAAAAATAAATGAGTGCAGTTTTCAGAGTCTGAGTCAGTTTATTTGTCATATGAACCTCATGGCACATGTGGTGGAACAAAATTGTATACACAGGGACCCAGTTACATCCAACAAAACTATAAAATGTACAAAGTAAAAGAAAAACAGTAATAGGATCTAAGATATGAACTAAGAAAAATGTGAATTAAAAGCAGGTATTTTGTGTGATGTAGTTTCATATAAAGGACTTGCTGTTGGACCACTAGCAGTCACAATGCAGCATATGAGTGATGGAGGAAGAAGGGTGACACTTGCTCCTCACTTTACTACACTTGTTATGTTGCACTTGTTAAAGTGTGGCACCAGCCAGTCAGTTTATTGACTAGCAACAACTTTATTAATGTATTTACCCTTTAATAATCAGAACTCAGTCACTGAAGGAGAATCTGTTAATTACAGGGAGTTTATACCATAACAGATGAATATTCATCTAAAGGAGGAGACCAAATTTGTCTTTGAAGTTTTATTACAAAAATTATAAATCGAACTACAGAGAGGGAGGAGACCCCGGGGAAGACCCAGGAAATGCTGGAGAGACTACATCTCTCTGTTGGCTTAGGAACACCTTGGAGTCCTCCCAGAAGAGCTGGAAGAGATGGTTGTGTGGAAAGTCTGGGCCTCCCTGCTCCAGCTGCTGCCCATGAGGCCCACCTTCAGAACAAGAGAAATATAATGATGAATGGATTCATATTTATATGGTGGTGGTCATCTAATCTGAACAATAACTAATCAATCAAGGATTAATTTATTATCTAAGGCAAACGTTGTTATTTGAGCAGGAATTATTAGACTTTTATCTACACACAAATTTAGACAAACTTTAGCTATTGGATAGTTTGCTTTGGATTTTAGTTGAGAGAAGTTATTTAATGGGACCATATCAAGTCATTCATTATCTCTGCAAGCCAAGAAATGATTGATCAAATTGCATGAGCTAAAATGACATAACCAGACCCAAAGTTGCATTCATGTCACCAGGGGCCTCATGTACAAAGACTTGCGTGGACTTCTTACTGAAAAGTGACGTACGGTCAAATCCAGAAAACGGCGTACGCACAAAAAAATCCAGATGTATCAAAATGCTGGTGAAGATTCTCAGTCGTCCAGGACATGATAAAATCAAAAAAGGCGTTCAATACAGAACAACTGGACTTTATTTGTAGCAAACAAGACGTTTCGCTTCTCATCCGAGGAGCTTTATCAATTGAAACAGAGCTTTATCAAATAAACAGAAAAAACAACAAGAAATGAAACAATACATGAAATGAAAGGAAGCAGAAGATTTCTTGTTGTTTTTTTTAAATAGTTTTCTTGTGTTCTTTAAATCTGGAATGAATTTAAAAAAAAAAACATTGTACCATGTGGGATTTGAACTCATGAGGTTTGGGAAGGAAGGTGAACGCGCTACCCAATGACCTATCTAGGCATGTTAGCATAACTTGGTCAACTTCTTATTTAAACGAACCGCACCTCATAAGGCCATTGTCAATATTGTTGCCACTATTTTGCGCATGCTTTTGTATCCACTCATCTAATTGCGTCCATGTGGATGTAATAATTGTTAATCATGTGTGTTTGGTGGGAATAATAATTATTTTCACATCATGAACAGTTTCTCAGAATCACCTGTAAGTGTCGCCAATGGAACCAAAACCACAGAAACGTGCGTACGCCAGCCTTGGAGTTGCCGTGGAGCTGCGCACATTTCCACGTTCAGTTCTGTTTTGATACATACGGAGTTTTGCGTGGAATATGGTGTACGCAAGGTTTTTGTGCGTACGCACCGTTGATACATGAGGCCCCAGGTCTCAGGTACTTACCAGGCCAGTTTGAGGGCACCAGTTCACTCGTCTTTACAGGGTTTTGTTGGTAGATACACCAAGCTGCTGAGGGGACTAGCCAGAAACTGTCCAAGGTAGCTGAAAGTCACTGTGACAGCTTCATGGCTCGGTGAGGATGACAGGTGTGCAGGTCATCGACAACCTTCAGCAGGCTCACACTTCAATTTGAAAGTGTGAGTCTTGAAGAGAAAAAACACGCTTCATCTTCGGTAGTTACTTGAAACTTCCAAGTTTGCTTCTAACAAAAATGGTGCCTGAGCAACCATGTTTATTTTCTCAGGAATAAAAGAAGACGAACATTAGACAAACACATCAGGATGAGGAAAACAGATGAACTAAAAAGTGTCACACAAAAAAACTTTGTGTGAGCCATCAGCTTTCAGAAGTGTTCTGGGGATCTCTCAGATGTTATGACTCCCTTCTGAAGTTAACAGCTTCCAGCTCAAAACACTTACACATGTGTCTCTCAAGGAAAAGTTATTTTCTGCAAACAGATCAGAGAAACATGTTAAACACATTATAATATTTCTCATGATTTCATTATAATTATTGCAAACTATCTAAATTATTCCTGGTGCCTCTAGTGTAGAAAAATATGTAAGAAACTTCTGGTCCGACGCTGGAAGTTGTGGTAACATACCGGTAGTGGCAGAGCACAGTCAGCAGAGCTTGTTCAGAAGAGAAAATGCTGTTTTTTTTTTCATTTATAGATGGCCTCCCTTCTCACCTTACAGCCATCCTCTCACACCGATATGATTTTTTTTTAATAGAGAGAAAGAAAGATTCTCACTATTAAAAAAATAAAAATAAATAAATGCTGTTTTAGCTTTGTTAACATTTATTTATCAAACATAACATTTACAAAAATGTCCAACCAAAATTCAGGTACTTGCTGTGCTGTTCACGGCTGCATGAACATCCAGACCAAACTAAATCAGTGGCTACAACAACAGTGATACACGGGCCAAAAACAAAAAAAGTGTTCCTGTGGAAAAACTCTAGTTTTCCATCACCTACCTGCAGATGAGGAATTAAAAAGAGTGTGGCTTAAAAGCTGAACTTTAAGAGACCACCCAAAATGCTGTATGTGTGCTCATTTCACTTCGTTGACAAATGGCCGATGGAGGAAAACCTGCATCCTACTTTGTGGCTGGACTACAATAAACCACGGGCGGAGTACGATGGATCCTCAGAAGGATTGAAAACAGTGTGACGAGAATATCAGGTATGATTTCAAGTGTGTGAAGGGCACAGCATTATAGTATTTGTTTGTCTTCGGTACAGGTAGCCCTCTAGTTACGTCAGGGATAGGGACCTACGTGTGTGACTTAGGTCGATTTTGTCGTACCTCGCGGACCAAAAACACATGCCTATCGTAGGTCCGCGTTTCTGACATAGGTCGCGGTTATACCGCTAACGGAGCGCCGCACACATATTTAATGGCATGAGACTGAACAAGCAGACATACTAAGGCCATAAACACGCACAGAACTGCACAACAAATAAAAAATATAATGTCTTACTTTGAGCCGGTGGCCCCGACTGCCAGGCGGACATTTGCGGCGAGCTCCCGGCCGCAGATGGATCCTCCGCGGCATGTCGGCTCGGTGTCTTCGCCTGTGTTAGCTGCTTTGTTAGCTGCTGTCGTTAGCATGTCGGGCGGCGTTGTGGCCGCCGATCGCGGGGCGATCCGCGGCTGCTCCTCCGGACCTGAGACGTCCACAGAGTTGACCGAGTGTTTCCAGCTCATTTATCCGTATGAGGCAACCCTGATCGGGCACACGGAGCCAGCTGACAGTAGCCTCCGGAGCTCCATTGACCGCAGTACAGTTGTAAAATGGCAACCGGAAGTGGCGAGCGGAAACCGGAAGTTGCGTAAATACGATTAATTTCTTATCAAAACGTAAAATTAATAATTATACTTTATTTATAAAGCCATTTAAAACAACCACAGCTGCAACAAAGTGCTATACACATGAAATTAATAACTTTTAAACACAAAAAAAAAAAAAAAAAAAAATTTTTTTTTTTTTTTTTTAATCATATTTTTATTAAATATGATAAAATCGTAAGTCTGAGTTGCCGTAGGTCGCAGGTGTCGTACCTCGAGGGTTTCCTGTATTATGATTTTCTCTGCAATTAAAATGCAACATGTTTATGGCACTGACAGCAGGGCAGCAGAAAAATAAAAATATTGTTATAGCACAACACAGAAGTGTTTATAAATAATCCCTGAGGGAATAAAAAAAATTCACTATTAATTTTTATTTGTAGCTTTGATAATATACTGTTTTCCCAAATTTTATGTGCCAAAAGTGTTATGTACCAACATTTCTAAAGAGCTTAGGAGATGTTGTAAGTGAGGGATGGGGGCTATGGGTCCTCCCCAATTAAATTAGACCAAGAAAAGAGACATTTAATTTATGGATAACCTGACCAAGAGATAGCATGTTAATGGAAAATAATAGTGGTCCAAGAATAAATCCTTGGGGAACACCACAGGTGAGAGAAGCTGCACTGGAGGAATTATTGCCAGAAATTACAGAAAAAAGTTCAGTCATGAAGATAAGATTTGAACCACCTCAGAGCAATGTCTCTAGCACCTAACCAATAATTTAGTCGGTTCAATGGAATATTATGATCAACTGTATCAAATGCAGCAGAAAGATCGAGGAACACTAAGACAGTACAACCGCCAGCATCTGAGTTCATCTTAATATCATTCACAACTTTGAATAATGTGGTTTCTGTACTGTGATATTGACGAAAGCCAGACTGAAACGTTTCATAAAGCGAGTTTTTGGTTTCAATAAGTTAAGAGTACACCACTTCCTCTAAAAATTTCACAATAAAGGATAATTTACAGATAGGCCTAAAGTTACTAAGATCGTTACAATCTAGGTTGGGTTTCTTCAATATTGGTTCAACAGCAGCAGTTTGAAACATTTTGGGAACTACCCCTGTAGATAATGATTTGTTAAAAACTTTTAGAATATCAGGAATTAAAAATTGACAAACGTCCTTAAAAATATTGTTGATAAAACACCTAAAACAGAGGAGGAAGGTTTCATACAGTTCATTGTCCTTACTAACTCAGCCTGAGATAAAATGAATTGAAAAAGTGATTTACTTCTTCATGCTGAATAGTAGAGGCAGATGGCACAATTTGAGCTCTGATAATAGAGATTTTATTAATAAAAAATGAGCAAAATAATTCACATTTCTCAGCAGAAAATTCATTAGAAAAAGGTGATTTGTAAATATGTATGTGTTAATGTGTAGACTGGGAGGAGACCCCGGGGAAGACCCAGGACACGCTGGAGAGACTTTGTTTCTCTGTTGGCCTGGGAACACCTTGGAGTCCTCCCAGAAGAGCTGCAAGAGGTTACTGTGGAAAGAGATGGGCCTCCCTGCTCAAGCTGCTGCCTGCACGACCCGACTTCAGAACAAGAGGAATATGGTGGATGAATGGATGGATGGATGGTATTAATATGTCTGAAGGAGATATTAAGTTTTGAAGTTTTATGTTTTGAATAAAACTAATAAATCAACAATTAAGACTGGTCATTTCTCCCTAGCTTCATACAGTGCAGCTGTATGAAGATGTGATTATGTATGTAGTACACAGAATATTTATCTGCTTACTGCATTTTAAAGAGATCACGGTATTTGTGACAGAGCTGAATCTTCTTGTCAACAAATTCATCACCAATGTTGGAAGCCTTTGTGAAAAGTAAAAACTCTGGAGGTGTTTCATGTGTGTATCTGTAAAGTCTTAGTCAAATGAAATGTAAAACTCCAGGTGTTCTGTTGGTGTCCAGATAACCAGCGTGCAGCTCCAGCCCCAGGCACATCACTGTCAGATGAACCTGGAAGAATAAATGTAAAATATGACTCAGGGTTTGTTTTAAAGAAGGTTTACAAATACCTGTCACACCCGTTCATAGATTGCGTTACAATATTTACTCACCTCGAGGTATATCCACTTTGCCCATTAGGAAGAATGATGTACTTCCCATCTTCTAAGCATCTGCTGTCACAATTTGACCGAAACAGAAACTCTGAAAGTGACATGGAGCTCTTTAGGGGACATTTGATCTCTAGTAGCTCCACTGAGTCCAAAATGCCATCCGGATTTGCTCCAAACCAAAAAAAAAAACCCAGATAAACACCATAATTACAAATGCTATTCAAGTAAATAAAAAATAAAAAATCAGCTTTTATTCCACAGTATTGCAGCAGTGTGGCTGCATGACCTGTCTTGCCCTGCAATGCATGAACAACCTGCTTGTATTACACCTGACGGATTGTGTCCCACCTCTTTAAACAAACCGTGACTGATCTTATTACAGTGTGGATACTAATACACCTCAGAGCTTTTCAGGTTGTTCTTCACTTCACGTCAGAAGAACTAAGTCAATGAAGTAGTTAAATATGCTAGTAGATATAATCTGCAGCCACGTCTTCAGCTTGTCCTCCATCCCTCGTCTGCAGCAGGCAGCAGTACGATTACATTGTCCTGCTTAAATTAAATTCATAAAGCTTGGACTAACTTCGCTCGCACTGTTCACACATAAACAAACACAGTTTTAGCTCCACCAGAAGTTGCGCGCATACATCACGGAAAACATCAATCATGGGGCATAAGAATAAGGTGAATAATCAACATTATCTATGTTCACACCTATCATAATCCAATAAAAAAACTTAATTAATGATTTAGTTTTTCTAAAAAAGCTAAGTCTGGTACTCTGGCCAATCAAAAAAAAAAAAAAAAAAAATGTAGAAGCGTTTTGTCTTTCATCCGAAAGACTTCCTCAGTCTAAGGTGCTGTGTTC
>JBBPBX010091041.1:0-14008 GCA_038048925.1 Garcialebias charrua
TGGTAGTCACAGCCACGGACAGAGGGAAGAAGTTTGTTGTCCATGAAAAAGTAATCGATCCTCGAGTATGAATGATGAACATGAGAAAAAAAAGAATATTCTCTCTCAGCTGGGTGTAAAAAACGCCATACATCGCACAGGCCATACTTAGATAGAAAGGCACGAATAGTGTGGGACGACCTGCTGGCTGTGGCAGGGTTTGTAGAGGATCTGTCCAAAACTGGGTCCAACCAGCAATTCAAGTCACCACTGAGTATCAATGAGTATGTGTTTAGGTCCGGGAGCAGTGAGAATAATTTCTCAAAGAAACCAACATCATCCGTATTTGGGGCATAAACGTTAACTAGCACTACTGGTGTGTTGTACAATTTACCGGAAACAATCACAAAACGACCATATTTATCTGAGTTAACTTGAAAAGGTTCAAATGAAATGTCTTGACTGATGAGGATCGAGACGCCCCGAGCCTTTGCTCGAAATGAGGAATGGAAACTCTGCCCGTGCCATGTTTGCAGTAATCGTTTGCTATCGTCACTTCTAATGTGAGTCTCCTGCAGGAAAGCAATGCCTGTATTTAACTGTTTTAAATGAGAGAGCACCTTCCTTCTCTTGACGGGGTGGTTCAAACCTTTGACGTTCCAGCTTGACAACACCAACTGACCACTCATATTACTAATAATTTGTATAAGAAAGGTAGGTAATACAGTCTAATGTGTTGATGGCTGTGCAGTTCTTGGCAAAGTGAAAGAAAATATAAATTAATGGCAGTGATGGACCCCCCACCCCCCTCCCTTTCCCACCCTGGACAGCTGCAACAGACAGAAGCAGCAAGCTCCATAGAAATTAAAAATAAGTCTCCTGTCTAACTTTTAAACTAGTGCTCCAGTATCATCAGAGGAAAAAAAAAATGTATAAGCACCTCATGCAAGGCCAAAAATGTACACATAGATGTGTGATCACGCATACACATATAAACAAGGTTAAATTAATCCTAATCCTAAATTAAATCTTCAATCAGTCCAAGACCAATTCAAGATTCAATTCAAGATAGTCAACAGGTAAACAAGAAGAGGAAAAATGTTAATAGTTCAAAATAATATATTAAAAACATTATATATTTCACCCATTTTTATACCTGGATAGGCCTACTTCAATTATTTATGTGCCTAAATACCTAATGCCTAAAAAAAAAAAAAAAATTTTATAAGCACCTCACAAACTAGTTTAAAGTATGCAAGGCCAAAAAATGTATACACATAAATGTGTACCGGTAATCACGCACACATATACAAACGTAAAGTTAAATTAATCCCAATCTCAAATTAATTATCAATCAATCCAGGACTAACCCAAGATTCAGCTCAAAATAGTCAACAGGTAAACGAGAAAAGGAAAAATGTTTCATTTCAAAAATGTTAATAGTTCAAAAAAAGCTGCAACTAAAAAAGTCTCAGATAATCAGAGTATGGGCAGAGTCCTGCTCATCTGTTCCTCACCTCATGTAAAGAAAAGTTTAGTGTAATAATCAAAGCCAGTGCGGGAACAGCGCATTGTTCATCAGTTAGAAGAAAAGTTTAAATATTACTTGCGCTGTGAAGCTTGAAAGGTGTCACTGAACTTCTGCGCCTCCTCCACAGAGCCCAGCCACTTTCTGTGTCCATCAGTTAAAGTCACGCGGAGTCGAGCAGGAAAAAGCAGAGCAGGTTTTAGACCCAGAGAATACAGTGCGGCCATCACGTCCTTATAGTCCACTCGCTGGTTGAGGACTTCTGGGCTGTAGTCTTCCACGATCCGCACCGGTTTCCCCTGGTATTCAAGCCTGCCTCTGCGTCGAGCCTCCCGGATCATGAGCTCCTTTACCTGGACCAGGTGTACTCGCAGGATAACCGGGCGCGGCCGCTGGTCCGAGGCGGGTTTTGGAGCGAGGGTTCGATGAGCCCGGTCCAGTTCGGGTGGAGAAGGAAGCGTGTCACGCCCGTAGATGTCACACAGCAGGTTGGAGAAGAAGTCTGTGGGACGTCCGCTTTCAATAGATTCCGGTAAACCCAGCACACGAATATTCTGCCGTCTGCTTCGATTTTCTAAATCCGCCAGTTTAGATCTTAGTCTGGTGTTTTCCTCCTGCAGAGTTGAGCAGGTGTTTTCCACCTCCGACATGCGCTGGCTCAGGTCGTTAGTGACAAGTTCCAGTGATGACACACGCTGGCCGTGTTCCTCCACCGCGAGCCGAGTTTGGTCCAATTTGAGATCCAGCTGGTGAAAAGTTTGTTTAAACTCAGCTGACAGAGCAGCGCGGTGTTCCTCCAGCAAGCGAGGTAATTGCCTCGAGGGTTAGGCCAGCGTCATCCTTCTCAGCGTCTTTCTTCGATCTTGTCGACTTTTGAGACATTTTTAATTTAAAATCTTCAAAAGAGATGCTTGATAGAAGTTGTGTGCGTGATGATAGGCAAAAAATATTACATATAGAGGGCTTGCTGGTACTAAAAAATAAATTTTACCCGGAGCACTGGCAAGTGCGACTCACTCCATCTCACGACCACACCCCCAGCACTCAGCCCATCTCAGAGATTGTTCAAGGTTTTTTCTTGTTAAATTATTTTCAAATTATTTTCCTTGTGACCTATAAATATGCCTATATAACTTAAAAGTCTAATTCAAGTTCTTAAAACAATTCTTCCTATTTTCATTCCTCCAAAAAGAAAAATCACAAAACACTCTGAGTCGACACAAACAATTAAGAACAACTTGTACTCATGCAGTGTTAGTATACACAAAACACATTCCCCCTTTTTCCCTTAATTACCAACGCAGCACGAACAAAACAGAACACTTAATAAAACAAATTAAACAACAACCAATCAGCACCACCGCATTTAAATAATGAGTGTGCTTCCCCTCTCAGACCGCCCACGGTCGCACCTCCAGGGCGAATTCCACCACGTCAGGTAGCAAAGCCGACGCAGGGCACCCCGAAGGTGTTTTCACCTCCCACGTGACTCCGGTGAGTTCCCGAGAAACACCGAGACACGGAGGTTCACTCTCCCAGTGACTTCCGGTGTGTCCCCTTGACTTGACACCGGGCATCGGGAAAACGTTACGATATCAAACAAGCGGCAACGGCCGTCTACTCACGCAGTGACCCATCGGAACTGAGAAATTCCTAAACGTACATACGTGCAAACAAGACAAACCGCCGATTCCAGCTACTGATAATCGAACGTACCCGGAAACGTGAAATGAGACTAGCCAATGAGCTGTTGCATCCCCCTCTGGTCACTAGACGGAAAACCCGCCCCCGTGAAACCAGCAGCAGCAAAAAAACTACTGACGAGCCGAATCGACCACGTTTGCCCCCCAAAAAGTAAGTAATAAAATATTAACGACGTACAGACGACACACATGAAACCAAAACCAACGAACACGCGCCCCACACACGCGGCTCGGCCCGAACCCGGCCGAACGGTCCCGAGTGGTTCAGAGAGCCCACTTCCGGTTCGGGGCGAAGCCCAGAGCGTCTGATTAAACCGAACCCAGCTGTCAGAAATGGCCAGAACGGACATATTTAGCTTATCAAACTGTCTTTATCTGAGACAGGTCCTGGCCAAATGCAGAGATGACTAAAATTTTATTTATGGCCAAATAGACGTTTTGTGGTTTTAAACCAAAGAGGCACGTCTTACCTTCAGCTATGAGGCCCAACTCTGCAGGCTGCCAGAAGCTGCTCCGTCGTCTGTCTCCCCCTCCTGAACGTCGGGTCACCATTTTGAAGAGTCTTAAACTCTTAGACGTGCTCAAAAGGAGAGAGAGAGAGAGAACTTGTATAAAAAAGTATTTATTAAGACAGGCAAAAGGGTTATGATTAATCAGAGTACAGACATAAAATACATTTATATGCATATAAATGGGAGCAGAATATACAGAACCTTCCTCCGTGGTGTTCCCTCAAAAGTGCTCAGCCCTGTGATAGTGTGTTCTTCTGATATTTGCATCTTGTCGTGTTCCAATTGGATGTTTCAAGATTAGACTAGCTGCTTCTAGCTCATTACCATGGTGTTCAAGGTTGCTGCACTGACCTAGTCTTGTGCAGTTTGCAAACTCTTAGTTTGCTGTGTTATTAGTAGAATTTTAGCAGACTGTGGGCAACTACACTAATTGATCGCTAATGATTTCTAGCTGTGTGTGTGTCATTAATCTAATATGTAAATGTGTCTCTATATGTGAGCTCTAATATGTATGAAGATGAAATCAGTAAAAGGTGTATAAAACAGTGTCATAACTCTTCATAAGTTCTTCATAAGTTACTTTATTAGTTACTTTCAGCAGCCGCTGACAAGAACCCTCTGTCACAATACATAAAAAATTTAAATGTTTTAATAAAATAATTACTAATAAATATTCAAAAAACAAAATACAGTAGTCTTTCTTGACTTCAATAAACAAATAATATTTTTACAAAAAAGACTTATATGAAAATGTGTCAAGTAAACAATACGTTTGTATGAAAATAAATAAAAGCATGAGCCACTGGCCAAAAGGATGGCCCAACACAGAAGATCAACATCATCAGGTCAGGACTCTGCAGTCTACACTCATCTCCAGGCCAGAGGTCACTCTTTCTGGGATGAAGATGTTCACATCCTTGATAGAGAGGAACAATGGTTTGAGAGAGGAGTAAAGGAGGCCATCTTTGTGAAAAGAAACCATCCATCATTAAACAGAGGTGGAGGCCTCCAGGTTCAACTGTCCCCCTCTTACAATGCTGTTATTGCTAGTATCACTCAGCCCTCTGTGAATAGCAAACAACCATCAGGGTGCTGCTAACTATCCATTGTTAGGCTGATGGTCCGTGAGCAGCTGGTTTCAGCTGTCAGCAGCAAACTGGTTCATCCACTGTGAGAGGGTGCTACAGTATTTATAAGATTGAGATGAATACAGCATCTCAGACTGAGGAAGTCTTTTGGACAAAAGATAAAACGTTTCTACAATTTTTTTTGTTCTGTTTTGTTTTTTGAATGTCCAGAGGACCAGACTTAGCATTTTTAGATTTTTCTACCTGGATTATTGAGCATGCATCAGGGTCATCATCACACGCTTCTTAGCTGCAGGTGGATGTCCCTCAAGAGGAAAAAGACAGCTGCTTCCTCTGTCTCAGACTGGAAATAACACAAACAGGTAAAAAAATAAAAATAGTTAATAAGATTATCATTTTAAATTAAAAAGGTTAATTATTAATAAAAGAACAATACCTCTTCTTGTGGTTGGATCTCTCGGTCATCATCAGAGCAGGGATTTATTCAGCTCCAGGACTTGTTGACATCAGTTTTTTCATAAAGTGATGAACTTTTTGGCTGGTGTTGACATGATGGACGTGATGGAAGACGTGGTAGAGACGCTCAGTTAATTTAAAGCCTGCACATCAACAACAACATTTCAGACGTAGATCCAGAGCTTTAAAAAGTCCTACAGTTTGTGTTATTGATCTGGACTGATCTGTCCTACCTGAAGGCTGTTTTAATGCTGCTGCTGCTCTGTTAGCGGTGTTTACAAGCTGCTGTTCCTCGTTCACGTTCGGATCACGTCGTAAATCCGTTCAAGTTAGACGTGTTGTCTGCTGCAGATCAGTCTCCGTGAAACAAAGTCCACACACCGTTTTGGATGTGCGCTCGTGTTTCTAACAAGAAAGTCACAACGTTCCCAAACAAACAGGAGACCGCAGCGAGATGCTAAACCTAGCTTAATGCTAACGTGTGCTACAAGACACCGGGCGGTCGCATAGACTGACGTCACTCCTGTCTTTTTTTTTTAATCGCTCCCCCCGAGACGCATTGGCGAAATAAAATAAAATTACAGTTCTACAGAAAATGGCAAAAAAGTAACGCACAATAATTTGGAGTGAGTAACTTTAATCTGATTACTGGATTTTCAAATAGCAACGCGTTAGATTACACGTTACTGAAAAAAGTGGTCCGACCAGAGTAACGCATTACAAAGTAACGCGTAAAGGGCGAGGCATAGCTCCGCGCGAGCGCGATGCCACGCGGTGCCACGCTTGAGCGAGCGCCGCGGCACAAGCCTTTGAACGTTCGCGCGAACGCGCCAAGCTCAAATTTTACGACCGCTCCTCGCCCTTCACGCGCGCGCGGTGTCTCACAATGAACGGCACAGAACTGTGTGTCTGGAATTGGGTTCTCATCGAACTGTTTTTAGTGAGACACAGACTGCAGATCCCGCGAATCATAGTATAATATCTCCGCGAATAGTGAAGGAAAATGGAGGGAATTTTTGAAGAGCATCTCTGTGAGGAGGTTAGGAAACATCCAAGTTTGTATGATACCTCAACTAAAGAAGACAAAGACCTACAAAGATCGAGGAATTCCTGGGACGAAGTGGCTTCGGCCATTGGAAAAGACGTTGCTGCTTGTAAACACAAATGGAAGTACCTGAGGGACAAATTTGTGCGTGCAATGAAAAAAATGAAGGGCAGGAGTGGCGATGGGGCCAGTGGAGGTGTCCCAGCAATTTATCATTCACTGTCCTGGCTGGACAGGTTCATCAAATGCAGAGACACAGAGACCAATGTGCCTGCAGTAAGTATTATTTTTTTAAGCTACTTAATAATTTAATTAGTTGGCCAAAACTCGTCACACATCATAATAATACATATAATTGTATTATTAATCATCAATTTATTAATTCAGTTGTAAGAAAGAGCTTAATTGCTCTACATTGTGTCCATCATAGGACTTCAGCTGTGGTTCTGGGGCCTCATGTACAAAGACTTGCGTGGATTTCCTACTGAAAAGTGACGTATGGTCAAATCCAGAAAAGTGTGTACGCACAAAAAAATCCAGATGTATCAAACCGTGCGTACACCTGAATCCACGCACATTCCTTTTGTACATCACAATTAACGTGGAACTGAGCGCACGTGAGACACCTCCCCTGACACGCCTTCATTTACATATGTTAAACAGATGCAAATTACTTCCTGCATGTGTGAAGGACATGTTTGTTTGATCCCTGCGCGATCAGAAATCATTTCTAGATTCAGGAAAATAATGAATTTAATATAATATGAGTGAGGAAAATAATCCTAAGTAAGAATAGTAATAAAATGTGTTCATCACGCAAAGAACGAGTGATTGTGTGTCGGTATTTGTGTGTGCGCGCACCCTGCTTTGGTGCGCAACGGCTCATCCATTCATTCTGAGTGAAAATATTAACTTTGCGCACGAGTTTATTACCATAATTACTGTAAACACAGAGGAACTTAGATGTTTGGTAGATCTTTGTTTATTTAATAGATGATATGAAGAAACGGGTCTGTGCGTCTCAGTGGAGAGTTTTCATGACATGACGTGATGTTGGAGTCTCCAAACGCTGCGCGCGCCACAGCCTTTGTGCGCAATCTGTTTGTCTGTGAATCTTTTACTCTCCTACAAGTTATATATGGTGTACTTTCACGTGTCATTTTGGAGAAATCTACAATAAACGCAGATTATGAATCACCTCCAGCTGCCGCACCCGCGAGGGTGCGCGCGCTCTCCAAAGCGCGACCACTCAAGGGCGAGATACACTCGAGCTAAGCCTTTGGAATCATATAGATGAGACATTCCATTGGACATGATGCGGCTTTGTGTGGACTGGACTGCCCTGATCGGCCTGCCAGCTCCCTCAGGAAAGCTCCTGTGGAACAGTTTGATCGCTGCTGCTTCTGCACGCGTGATGCACGGCTCCTGTGTTGCTCCAGAGCGCAGCAGTGCCAAACTGAAAAATGATTATTTCTGAAAACGGCTGATAAGCCATATCCTAGATCAGAAAATTATATCTGTTTATAAATAAATGCTCTGCGTGTTACACTATTTATTATATCCTCCAGTAAGGCTGAATGAATCCGTTCCTGTTAAATTTATTTTTGGCACAACTTTGCGCGTCCTTTATTTAACTGCGTCATGTGGATGTAATACTTGTTAATCGTGTGTTTGGTGGGAATATTAATCATTTTCACATCATGAACAGTTAATAATAATAATAATAATGAATTCAATTTATAACGCACTTTTCATTAATGAAAATCTCAAAGTGCTACAAGGTGCAACAGAATTAAATGTCAATAAAACATTTAATAAACAATTAAAATCAACAACAGTATCAGCTATGATCAAAAGTAGAATCATGAGGAGTAGAGTATGCTCGGTTGAAAAGAAAGGTCTTCAAGCCGCTCTTAAAGTCAACCACAGACTGTGGGGCTTCAGTTTCTCTGAATCACCTGTAAGTGTCGCCAAAGGAACAAGAACCACAGAAACGTGCGTACGCGTGCTCTGGAGCTGGCGTGGAAATGTACTTGGATGCGCACATATTCACGTTCAGTTCAGTTTTGATACAGACGGGGTTTTGCGTGGATAGTGACGCACGCAAGGTTTTTGTGCGCACGCACGGTTGATACATGAGGCCCCTGGTGATCTGCCTCCACCTGTACCTGCCTGGGGTGTCCCTTCACCAGCCTGTGTGCCATCACCAGGCTGTGGTGTGCCTTCACCTGCCAGCACCAGCAACAGCACAAACCTCTGGTCACCGTCTCCACCTACAGTTCAACCAGCTTGCTCCAGTCAGTTTCCTGCACCACCTTTCCCAAGGCAGTCATCTGCACCTGGCACCAGCACCCCCAATGCAGCCAAACAGGGAAGAAAGAGGCGGTGTGCAGATGCAGCTGACGATGTTATAATGAAGAGGCTGAGTGCCATTGATGCACGAAAAGATGATGAGGATTTTCAATTTGCTCTAACATTAGCTTACGTATTAAAAAGAATTCCCCCACAATACAAAAACCAAGCACGACTTCGCTTATACCAGAGTGCAATTAATCTGGAACAAGAATATGCAAATCCTGAGCCGTACACATTTGAGTGACTGTAAAAGGTTTTATTACAAGTTATTTTTTAGAATTGTTATTGTTGAAGTGTTTTTTTTTTGAAGTTTTACTTTTTAGAAGTGGTTTTTGTAGAAGTAATTGTAGAAGTAATTGAAAGTTTTTTAGAAGTTTTACTTTCTAGAAGTGGTTTTTGTAGAAGTAATTGTTTTAAAGTTTTTTAGAAGTTTTACTGTTTAGAAGTTTTGTTTTTTATAAAGTTTTAGTTCTTAAAAGTGCTGTATTTTAAGAAGTTGTTACTTTTTAGAAGTGTTTTTTTTACAAGTGAAGAAGAATTAACTACCAAATATGTGTTGTTGTGGTGCACACTGGAATGAAGCTGTGGATAAATAAAGGTTCCCCCATATAAATAAAGTATGTACCATGTGTTGTGTTATAAAATCAAAAAGAAATTTACTTTAATGCAAATGTTCATTATTCTTGAAACATACTGATGAACAAATGAAGGTTGTTGTCAATTTATTAAAATTAATAATCAATTTATTGGATAGTCAATTGATTGATAGGCAATCACACATTCAACCTTCCTCCAGGGCACAGCACCATGTGGAGATGAGAAGAAGTCACGCAGGTTGTTCCTCACTGCATACGCTGTTCTTCCAGCATTCCTTGCAGCAGTTGATTGTCTTAATGGAGTCTCCTGATCGTATCCTGCAACCTGCCTCCATTCTCCTATACGGATGATAAACAAGAAAAGAAATTGTAAGAGTGGGTGGGGTGTATTGTACTCAACATATGAGCTACGGCAGTGGTCCCCAAACTTTTTCCTGCGAGGGCCACATAACTATTCCCTTCTCTGGTGAGGGGCTGGAGTAAGTTTGCAAATGGAAGAAGTGTGATGATTGCAGCAATGCCAAAATGTAAAACTGTATTTTTTCAAATAACCCTATCTGGGTTCTTAACCAAAAATAAACCAAAGAAATTATTAATAAACATTATATGTTAGGGTACGTCTCGTCTTGTGCAAAGTACAACTTTATTATCAAATACACATATGAAAAAAAATATGCATATGAAATAAAATCTAAATGCTCTTTGGTATAAACTGTACATGTGTGTGTGTGTGTGTGTGTGTGTGTGTGTGTGTGTGTGTGTGTGTGTGTGAGTGTGTGCGTAATCACCTGGTAAGATGTCTCCAGATGGTGTGTCAGTGTCCACATAGTTTGCAGGGATGTACTGCCTGCCGCCGTCATTGTACGCCAGCCAGTTGTGTAATGCTACACAAGCTTTTACCACATGGACAGTTTTTGATGGATTATATTCCATGGGGCGGCTGAAAATCCGCCATCTGGATGACAAGATGCCAAAGGCGTTCTCGATTGTTCTCCGAGCCCTGCTGTGGCGGTAGTTGTACACCAGATGCGTTTCCTTCAGATTTGAGCCTGTGAATGAAAGAATATCAAAATTATTACTAATAATGCAATTTGGTTTATGAATTTTGCACCTGTTCAAAACAAAGATGTCTCAGAGTACTGTAAACAATCATTCATATACATAGAAAAGTCCAGGGGCCTCATGTATCAACGGTGCGTATGCACAAAAAACTTGCGTACGCCATTTTCCACGCAAAACTCTGTATGAATCAAAACAGAACTGAACGTGGAAATGTGTGCAGCCCCACGCCAGCTCCAGGGCTGGCGTACGCACGTTTCTGTGGTTTTGGTTCCATTGGCGACACCTAGAGGTGATTCTGAGAAACTGTTCATGATGTGAAAATCATCATTGTTCACACCAAACACACATGATTAACAATTATTACATCCACATGGACGCAATTAGAATATAACCTGCAAAAAATATAAAAAACAGAAAGACTGAATAGTTTTGCACAGCTTAAATTCTTGTTTTTTGTTCATTTTTAGCTGTTTTAGCAGTTGAAGAACGTGATGCATGATGGGACAAGACGACGTTCCTCTGTTGCAGGGTATATTTAAATGAAAACGTTTTCTTTTTTTTATTCATTCCAGATTTAAAGAACACAAGAAAACAATTTTTTTTTAAACACAAGAAATCCTTTGCTTCCTTTCATTTCATGTATTGTTTCATTTCTTGTTGTTTTTTCTAAATAGTTTTCTTGTGTTCTTTAAATATGGAATGAATATTTAAAAAAAAAAACGTATCATATGGGAATTGAACTCATGAAGTTTGGGACGGAAGGCGAACGCGCTACCCAGTGACCTATCTAGGCATGTTGTTATTGTGTGGTCAACTTCTCATTTAAAAGTGCTTGCCTACGCGTGCCAAACAAAACCTTTTTCCGTGCCTCTCTACCTCACTCAGAAGTGTCTCCAGTTCACAGTCCGTGAAGTTCCTCTTTTTTCCACGTTTCGACATGATTTGCAATAGAGCAATGACGACATTCCTCTCGTGCAGGGCATATTTAAATGAATTTGCATATTTATATAGAGGCGTGTCAAAGGCGGAGTCGGCCACTCTCTCATGTGCGCTCAATTCCACGTTGATTGTGATGTACAAAAGCAATGTGCGTGGATTCCGGCCTACGCACAGTTTGATACATCTGGATTTTTTTGTGCGTACGCCGTTTTCTGGATTTGACCGTACAGTACGTCACTTTTCAGTAAGAAGTCCACGCAAGTCTTTGTACATGAGGCCCCAGTTGATGTTGTATTGATCGCCTTTTTTTGATAGAGAAGGCAGTTAATAAAGGTCTGTACAAAAGTTGAGAAACAAAGATCATAAAAGAGTCATAACAGTCATAATAGTACTAAAGAATAGTACTAATGATAACTTTTTTCATTCCCAAAAGGTGAATACTGACAATATAATCTCTCACTCCTAGCTCAGCTGTATCCCACCAAAACAACCTCTTCATTTTTTTTAATAATCTTACCAGGATATGGTCGCATAAGATTTTGATGGAGTGGAAAAGCTGCATCCCCCACAAACACATGCGGACTCTCCACAGTGGTTCCTGGTAGGACATCAGGTGGTGGAAGTTCCAGGGTACTTTTCATCAGCTGTTGCCCAAACACACTCTCCTGGAAGACGCCGCCATCACTCTGACGCCCATATGCTCCCACATCCACCATCGTGAAGCGGTAATGTGCATCACACGCAGCCAGGAGGACAAGAGAGTGGGTCCCTTTGTAATTAAAGTAGTCACTCCCAGATGACGGAGGGCAGCGAATCCTGACGTGTTTACCATCCACTGCTCCTAATAATAAATACAATTTTCAGTGTTTTGAGATATTTCTGGTACTAATAAGTATGTGAATCAACAAGAGACAGAAAGACAAACGAACCAACCTAAAAGGTTAGGAAAATCCCAGATTTGCCAGAAATCACGAGCAATTGACCTTTCGCAGAAGCCCCGCCCCCTTAGTTACTGTTGCTACGCCCGTCAAGCTTTCTGTAGCCGGTGAGTGTTAGCGCGTCATGACGGGGATAGCTTGTATACCAGTGCGTGTTAGTGACTCATTTTGGAGCAATACCAGCGCAATATCCTCCAGATCAAGGCAAAAGGGGTTACAATATGCAGTGGAGGGATATATTCAAAATATTACAGTACGTTACGAAGGAGACACAACGATCCTTGAGGCTAAAGCATACCGGTCTCAAGCAAAATCTGAGAAACCCCATGACCTTTACCTCAAATGCAACCAGAATACGCTTGTGGACCAGTCCTGCTCCTGCACTGCAGGGTAAGTTTTCTTTTTCAAGTTCTATTTTTTGTTAGTTAAGTACTGTAAAAGTCAAATTTATTAAGTAATACCGGTAAGTTAGCTCGGTAAGTTAAGCTAGTAACTGTATTCAGAGCAGAGGCTAGCTTGTTACTCTGTTCATGGATCTACCTTAGATTATATGTTTTTATTATATATTATATATATTATTTAATATATATATTATTTATTATTATATTATAGCACTCGTGCATTTATTGTAAGTAGTTGTAATCAAACATGTTCAACCCCCACAATCTCAACAGACATTAGTAGTGTGGATGACAAAAACACTTCATTGAACTAGCTTTTACTGATACATATTTGAATCATTGTGACAACAAAAGTTTACCTAAGTTTGAAGTTTAAATAAAAATAAAGAAGTATTTTAAGACATTTGAGTGTGCAGTATTAATCAACCCCTAAACATAGTATTTTGTGGTGCATCCTTTAGCTTTTATAACTGCCAATAAATGAGTTGTTAAGTGCTGACAAACTTTCCACACCTCTAGTCTCGGATTTTAGTCCATTTTCCCTGTGCTGTTTGGAAAAAATTGAATGAAAAACTTTAAATGATAAAACATTAAAATGATTGGGGTGTTGAATAATTTCGATTGCAGGTGTAGCTAGTTACATTATTGTCAAAAGCATTAAATAGAGCTTATGCTACTGTTTTCTTAAAACAGGTTACCAGGTTTTTGCTCACATATTGTGGGCCTTATGCACACCGTGGACCTGTGCCGTGCAAGAAATGCTGACATCTCATGCACAAGCCAGCCCCAGCAGTGGCACAAAGCCAGGGGGAAGAAAATTCATGGACAACCTGTAAGCAGTGTGGTGGTAGCCAAGGCCAAAGTGAACCGCAAGCGGAAACCCATCATGTCCAGTTTTATCCACAATAAGTATGTTTTTTTTCTTCACCTATACTACAGCAACATTGTTAGTCACACTGTTCAGTGTATTCCTGTGCACTGTGACATCAGACAATACTCACCTCCAAATTATTTTTTCATAGGAAAGAGTTAGGTACAGGAGCATATAGTCTACTGAGGGAGATGTCAGATGCACCCATAAGCTATATCACAGATGCCTCTGCACCAGAGGTTGAAGTTGGAGGCAAGAAGTATGCTGTGGGGTGCGGACTAAGCCACCAGGTGAGAAGCACAGATTTGAAACCCAGTCTTCAAGTAGCACTTCTTGATGTTGTGCAAAAAACAAATCTCTTCAGGTTTGTTGTTTCATTAAAAAAAGCAATTTACATATTATAATAAGGTGCTTGCTTATGTGATAAAAAGAGAAAAATAATTTGCATCAGGCTGACAGATACAGTAATATAGACATAAATACATTGAGGACTGAGCCACATAGTATCCAGAAATCTTTATTTGTCTAGCATCTT
>JBBPBX010091042.1:0-14007 GCA_038048925.1 Garcialebias charrua
ATAAGAAAACACAGACAAGAACAACTTCTCCTTACCTGTGTGGTGTGGTGAAGAGTTGTGGAGATGGAGGAGCTACAGGAGGCTGGACCATGAGGAGAGAGCAGCAGGTTGGTTCTGTTGAAACCCACACACAGACGTGAACATCTGCAAAAATGGAAACACAGAGAAGAACAACTTCTCCTTACCTGTGTGGTGTGGTGCACATGTGTGGATGGACCAGGGGGGCGTGACGCTTTGGAGGCTGTCGAGAGAGAGGTGATGATTGCAGTACTGTAGATGTAACATAAAACAAAAAAGAAAGTAAAAAAAAAACATTAACATGTCTTTGCTATACCTTTCCGACGATGCTGTGCTGGTATGTGAAGGTGGGCAGGTCAGCGATGTTTTCTTCTTGAATGTTGTTGGCCACTTCTCCAGGAGTCTGCTTGATACTTCTTCTCCAAACATCCAAAGGAAATCCAGCTCAATCTGTGGTGGGAATTGAGCACAATAGATTTTGAGAAGTAAATAAGAGCTATTAACTACCCATCTACAACATGAACTTATTGCAGTGTAATCTACTGATACACACCAAGCCTTTCACATTTTTGAAACGTGGAAAGTCTGTGAGTATGTTTCCTGACTGCTGGGGATCAAGCACAATGTTGTGGTGGTAGGGAAACGTCAGTTTCATTTTCTTCTTGATCATCTATTCTATTCTTCTACTTCCGCTCTCGGCAAGGCTGGTCGCATCTCCTTTTGCTCCTAAACCTCCCTGGTTTCCCCCCCCCCCTGCTTCTGCATTTGTCTCGTCTGTTACTCTTCAGCGCTCGCTCGAACCAATTTGGGATGGATTTATGTGCGTGGACTGTTTTCTGGGCTATTTCATCTATCGATACTATCGATAACAAAAATTTCCGCGAAGCGCACTGGCCAGGGAGAGCCAGGGCGCCCTACCGACACGCATGCGGTGAGCTACATTATGGACTCGATGAGCAGGCTAATGTAACTGTCCGCTCTCTCTGTCGGGGACGTGGAATCTCTGTGGTTTATTGGGATACTGGTGGCTGTCTGCCACTGAAGGGCTGAGGAGGACCGCAGCGATCGGCGTGCTTGCGAGACTTCCGCTCAGCGAAAATGCTTTGATCCAGGCTATGAATGACCTTCCCAGCTGTTGTACGGGCTGAACCACACGGTGGGAGAAGCGGTGGCTGCCGCAGACCTGCGGTGTGTGGGACTCGTTTACAGCCGTCCGGATTAAAACAGGGCACATACGGAAGGATCTTTTTAGCTTGGAACCTCTTTCGATTCGGCGATTTGGACCCAGAAACAGCACCTGGACTTAAAGACTGCAGTAAAAAGAACACTGTGGCCTGACTGAAAAATAAAGCAAATAATCTAATCTGGCCTCTGGCCTTGGACTGAAGGCTGTCTACAAATCTTCTCCTGAGCTGGGAGCTGAAGGGACCCGCTGCCCCCCCCTCCCC
The DNA here is from genome assembly GCA_038048925.1 of Garcialebias charrua. Lineage (NCBI taxonomy): Eukaryota > Metazoa > Chordata > Actinopteri > Cyprinodontiformes > Rivulidae > Garcialebias > Garcialebias charrua. The sequence continues at coordinate 1,467 of JBBPBX010091042.1, forward strand.
CCAGAGGTCTCTGTGTTGTTTGTTCTCGGTTGGAGCCGAGCTGTGAGACCTGCGAACTGTTCTTATCTGGAGCTGATACACACAGACTGTTCCTCCCTGCCTGCCGTCATAAATCTGCAACAATGTCTTGTCTGGTTGTGCTTACTGCTGATAGAGTTTTTGGGACTTTATCATAGAGTGTCTTAAGGCAATCTTTGATAGATTCTTTTTTTGAATATCACAAATGATACCTATTGTGTTTTTCCTTTTTCCATATCTGTTTGACCTTCATCCGGAGACGGATGAGCGCGGCCGCGCAGAAGAACATGTAATGTGTTTGGAAATGCTGCAGCTTGCACACTCTCCCTCTCTGGACGACTGTGCTACATAATCACGTTGTATTACGGTGCAATGTTAATAAATAAATCTCTTATCTCTTATCTCTATTCATCTGATGAATACTTCATAAAAGAGATGGCTTCCTTGCATTCCTCATCACTCAAGACCAGCTCTGGAACACAGTGAAGTTCTCTTGTAGCACTTGGCCCTCCATCCTTTTGCTCACGAGAGGGTCCTTCTGACAAATAAAATACATGCATCTTTAGACATTATTTATAGAGTTCATATACTGTCAGTCCTATTTTAACGTTTGGTTTGCTAAAAACATTTCTATTTACAACCATCAGGGTGCTAACGATCCATCGTTAGGCTGATGGTCCTCCTTGATCATGTGAGCAGCTGGTTTCGGCTGTCATCAGCCAACTGGTTGATACACTGTGAGAGGGTGCTATTTATAAGACTGAGCTGAATACAGCAACTCAGACTGAGGAAGTCTTTCGGACGAAAGACAAAACGTTTCTACAATTTTTTTGTTTTGTTTTGTTTTTAGAATGTCCAGAGGACCAGACTTAGCTTTTTTAGATTTTTCTACCTGGATTATTGAGCATGCATCAGGGTATTTCTATTTACATTTCCACAAAAACTAAGTGTGCTGAATAGTCAGATTACCTCCAAATGACAACCGTCTTTCTTTGGAAGATGCTCTCTGGAGAGTTTTGATCCTCCAGGCCAGGTATCCAGTGCCACTGTCCCCATCATAATAATGCTCCTTTTAAATAAGAAGAGACAGAGACACTTGTTTAAGATTAAACTGTTAAAGCTTGTAAAATATGTTGCATTTCCAAAACCCCTAATGTGCATAACTCACATAGCCATTCTTAGACTGCGGATCACTTAGATAGGGGAAGAAACTAACAATTCCTTTCGCATACTTTTCCTTCTCCTGTCGTGGTGGTGATGTGCTGAAGAACAGATAATGCATTTCAGTGTACTTTAATAATTACCATTATTTATTTATTTTAGTTGTAACCTACCCATATTTTTCTGTCATGTCAGCTGCCAGGATATTAACCATTTTTCTTCTGGTTTCATCCATCAAAGACTTGGTTCTTTTGTACTCATTTATTATGCGTTCTCCACCTGGTTTACTTGTAAGAATGGATTCAACCAACTAAAGACATAATGCAAAGCTATATTTAAAAAAAGCTCTGCTACATTTTTTATGTCGAAAGATTCTTAAGTTTTTACCCGCTTAGCTTCTTCATCCAGCCTCTGGCGTTTACTGGGTGGACTCTCTGAAAGGATGATGGTATCGTCTGAGTCTGCAGAATCACCAGGTGATGGCACGGACGACACAGGTGACAACAGTGTAGGGGTCTCATCTATGTACAATGAAAGAAAAAGTGGAATAAAAGTTGTTGTGCTCAGTTCTTCAATGGTGTTTTTACTTTCTATAAAACAGCTAATTTGATTGCAACAAACCTGTGTCATATTTGATGGTTAGCACACCAGTGGAGGGATCTTTAATAACGTCTTCAAAGACATCATCATCTAGCTCAGTTCCTGAAGTGTCAATAACTTTGACTCCTTGTGTAACAGCTTGAATGCCAAACTTTTCAAATGCTATAACAAAAAATAAAATAAAAAATAAATCACAGAAAACATGTTATAATTTTACTTTTAAAATTTATAAAATAATTTTTCACACGTCACTTTTATGAAATCTGTACATAATATTAAAATTAACACAAACATTTACTACTTAACACTTACCCATACTCTGATTATAAATGTGGATGACATTGGACAAGAGGTAATGTTTTGATTTGACACCATTGAACACTCATCAAAATAAAATACAACAAACTTTACCTGCAATAAAAAATCCTTTTAAAGTAGGCTCTGTTAGTCGAACAAACTTTTGACACTCTCCAAGCTTTACTTTCAGGAGCATGATCACTGCAAAAGGTAAAAACCTTACATTTAGAATTTCAGAAGGGCTGCCGAAGTTAAATTTGAAAACCATAAAAATGCACAAGATTCAATTTAAATTAGCTTTAACTGTTCATAAGCTATATGTTGCTAAACAAAAAATACAGCCATAAGTACAGATAACGTGCTTAAAATAACACGTAAAAACACGTAAAAATGGCAAGACTGTTTTCCTGTTTAATTTGCTGAAGACGCAATGAAATATGGGTACCTTCGGCACGTAGGCTACTCAGAGGCAGACGTTTTTGACTGCAACCCATGAATTGAGACACAGCTATTTTGTTGTAATTAAGAATAATTTAATCTAGGTTTAATAAGTAGTGTCGTAGCTTTCACAAGAGTGCTGATTAAAGACAACAGTAGCTGCTGCAACAGCTGCTGTTTCTTCGTTTACATTCCGATGACGTAGTTTCAAGCGCGTTCACGTTAGACGTGTTGCTGTTGCACATCCAATCTTCATGAAACAATGTCCACACACCCTGATGCATGCTCAATAATCCAGGTAGAAAAATCCAAAAAAGCTATGATGGGGGAGAGCTTTGACATCCTTTTCAGGGAGACCACCAAGTCATTGGTTCAGGTATGTTGACGACACCTGGGTTAAAATTAAATCTCAGGAAGTCCAACATTTCACTGATCACATCAACTCTGTGGATAAATATATCAAGTTCACACGAGAAGATGTAAAAAATGGCAGGTTGGCTTTCTTGGACTGTGAGGTCTCAGTTTCTGATAGAGGAAATTTGCAAACTGAGGTGTACCGCAAACCCACACACACAGACCAGTATTTACAGTTTGACTCCCATCACCCTCTGGAGCACAAGTTAGGAGTCATCAGGACTCTGTACCACAGAGCAGACAGCGTCCCCACTAACTCAGCAGCCAGACAGAAGGAGAAATCACACACAAAACAGGCTCTAGAGAAATGTGGATATCCTAACTGGGCCTTCCTGAAAGCAGAGAAGAAACCCAAACAGGACTCCAGCCAGCCATCAGGTGAAAAGAAGGAACCCAGACCCAGACCAGTGGTCATTCCGTATGTTGCGGGAGTTTCAGAGACATTGAGACGTTTATTTTCTAAACACAACGTCCCAGTGGCTTTTAAACCCCAAAATACATTACGACAAAGACTGGTTCATCCCAAAGATCCAGTCCCCCGGCACAAACAGAGTAATATTGTGTATGCTGTTCAGTGTCAGGAGGGCTGTGATCAGTCTTACATCGGGGAAACTAAACAGCCACTGGCCAAAAGGATGGCCCAGCACAGAAGATCAACATCATCAGGTCAGGACTCTGCGGTCTACACTCATCTCCAGGCCAGCGGTCACTCTTTCAGGGATGAAGATGTTCACATCCTTGATAGAGAGGAACAATGGTTTGAGAGAGGAGTAAAGGAGGCCATCTTTGTGAAAAGAAACCGTCCATCATTAAACAGAGGTGGAGGCCTCCGGGTTCAACTGTCCCCCACTTACAATGCTGTTATTGCTAGTATCACTCAGCCCTCTGTGAATAGCAAACAACCATCAGGGTGTTAACGATCCATCGTCAGGCTGATGGTCCTCCTTGATCATGTGAGCAGCTGGTTTCGGCTGTCATCAGCCAACTGGTTGATCCACTGTGGGAGGGTGCTATTTATAAGACTGAGCTGAACACAGCTTCTCAGACTGAGGAAGTCTTTCGGACGAAAGACGAAACGTTTCTACAGTTTTTTTTTTTTGCTTTGTTTTGTTTTGTTTTTTGAATGTCCAGAGGACCAGACTTAGCTTTTTTGGAATGTCCACACAGCTTGAATGTGCGCTCGTCTTTTAACAAGAAAGCCATGAGACCGCAGCGAGATGCTAACGGCTAAATGATGCGCGTGCTTCGCGATAATAGCTCCGTGCTGAAACGCGCCCAGGAAATTTTTTTCCGCGGCGCATATATTAACGTTCAATGAGTGGGGAAAAAAAAAAAATGGTACGCAGATGGACGATATTCTCCCCAAATACACAACACACAAATAAAAAACAAAATTGTATTATTTTCTGTCAATGCCAGCTCTAATCCTGGTTAAGGATTCACCATTTAGGGGGAAAGCATGTTGGATGGATTTGCTGCGCTTTGCTACGCTAACACCTTAGCAGCTAGCTAAACCAACATACACGTTCTGTATAATAAAGTCATGAAATCCGCGTTTTGGTCACCAACAAAGAATATGCTAGGAACTCCTCATATCGTATAAAATCTCAATAAACTAAGTAAAATGTAGTTATGAATTTAGTGCTAAGCTAAATAGTAATACATAGTCAAACCTACACCACATTACAGTATTTTCTTAAAATAGACTAACTATAAACGTGATAGTTGGCAAATATGCATGTAATATAATTCAATTAAAACTACAAATTCTTCATTTCTTACTAAGTCAACTTACCTCTGCTCAGACGAATGGATGAAGAGAAAATGGCGTCAGCAGAAATTCAGTGGGAGGAGCTTTCCAGAGTTTTCTCAGCACGTGCTACTCGACACCATGATTTTTCACCAACACTGAGGGGCGTTACTCACAAGTGTGTTTTATAAATTCTGATAGAGTTATTGCACTTTGATTCTTTTATTTTAACTCAGCTGATTTTGCTGTGTACCTATGTAAATTGACAAATCACACCTTAACAATAGGGGTTTCTTAAGGTCTTTGTTAGTCTAATTTACAGACGAGGCTCCTCTGTTCCCATCAGGTGTGAAAATCATCTGGGAATCAGTCCTAAAGCTGCATTATACATTTTTGAAAGTTGGAATCTGATACCTCAGGTAGATTGGATTGGAAGCACCTGTGAGCGGACGCGGGCACCTTGGCTGCCGCTGCTCCTCATACTTTTTGCTCCTTGAGCTTTTTATGTTACTTTCTGCTGTTTTTTTCACCGACCCTTGTTGGGCATTTCTACCTTTCTGTGATTAAGTTTTAGAGCAACTGTCTTTTCTGACTATGTTGTGGATCTGCAGACGTTACACGCTGCAGGTCAAAGGAGTTGGCCGCTTATCCTGAGCCTGGGTCTGCTAGAGGTTTCTTCCTTCTAAAAGGGAGTTTTTCCTTTCCACTGATGCCATTGTGCTTGCTCAGGATGGGAGACCATGGCGAAGCCAAGATTTGACTTGTTTGCTGGATTCATTAGATAGAAAACTTTACTAGTCTAACCGGAATTTTAGTAGTGGGAGCTGTCAACCTCCCGCTAGCTCTAGCACGAATTTAGCTTAGATAACCACGTAGCTGCATTTACTGTTCGCTTACCTGCTACCTCTCTCAACTTCCTGTGTCCTCTGGACTGTTCTGGATTCTCTCCTGTACTCCTTCAAGGTAATGCTCGTTCAAGTTACCTCTCTCTGCTTCTTGTATATCTTTTTCGGAGCCGTGGACCTGCTGTTAGCGGTTAGCTCCGTGCTAGCTTCCATCGGCTCGACAATGTTAACCTACTCCGCTTCGCAGTTGTTTGAACTTAACAACTGCTCCATTCCTCCTTCTGTTTCCACCATCAAACAACTGGGACTTCTGCATAGACCTCGTTACATCCATAGAAGCTCTCGAAAGAAAACCGTTTATTCTCAAGCGAGCTCTGACTCGATTACTACTGTCTGGACTGAGAGACGTGTCGCACGTGTCGCACCTCGATGTCGTCATCAGAACGCTGTGTCTGTAGTCCCTTGTAGTCCACAGCGCACGAAGTGGCAAGGAAAACGTGGAGTGGACTTCAGTCTGCTTAAACCAGTTCAAAAAGCTCCCATTCCAACTGGTATTAAATTAGAACTTTTCAATGTGCAGTCACTATCCAACAAATCATGTTTAATTCATGATCACATTCTGGAGAAGAACTTGGACTTCATGTATCTTACAGAAACTTGGCATCAACCGGATGTGTTCAGTTCTCTGAACGAAGCGTGTCCCTCTGGATACAGTTATCTGCAGAGAGCCCGCAGCACTGGCCGTGGTGGTGGTCTGGTAGTAATTTATCGTAGTAATTTAAAATTTTCTCATCTGGTTTCTCAGGACTTTTCTTCTTTTGAATGTCTGGCCTTCAGCTTCAAAGCCCCACTTCTGATGAATGTTATATTAATTTACAGGCCTCCCAAACCGCATGTTTCATTTAACTCAGAGATGCATGACCTCCTCACTTTTTTCTGCACCTCCCCTGTGAAGACCATTTTTCTTGGCGACTTAAATATCCACATGGACAATTCTTCTTCACCTCTGGCAACAGATTTTAAGTCTCTTTTGGACTCTCTTAATCTCACTCAACATGTTGACGCCCCTACGCACAGCAGGGGGCATACTCTGGATTTGGTGATTACAGACACTGTACTCATCAATAACTTATCTGTATATGACCTGGGTGTCTCAGACCACAGGGTCATCTCCCTGGAAGTGCCTTCATCTTCGCCTGCTTCAAACCCAAAACGACCTATCCAGTTCCGTGACTTTAAAAACATTTCCCCTGATGTTCTGTCTGCTGATCTTCACGCCCTGACCGCTGTCAATCATTCATCTGCAGATGACTCTGTGGATTACTACAACCAATCTCTCCAGGAGCTCCTGGACATAAACGCCCCCTTGAAGTCAAGACTGGTGTCTTTCTCCCGTTCAGCCCCCTGGTACACTGGTGAGCTGCGCAAGATGAAGGCAACTGGCCGTGCTATTGAGAGACGTGTAAAATCATCTGGTCTCTCTGTACATAAGCAGGCATATAAAGAACATCAGAAAGCGTACGCATATTCTCTTAAAGAAGCACGCTCCAAATATTATTCCAACATCATCAACACCTGCCCTGGAAACTCTAAACAACTCTTCTCCACAATAACTTGTCTGCTTAATCCCATTAAACAAACTCCTGAGGACTCTGCTCAAAAATGCGACCTGTTCCTTTCGTAATTTAAAAACAAAGTTGACACTTTCAGATCTCAGCTCCACAACCTCCCTGTTCTCAGTGTGCCGTCTACCCGTCTGCATCCTGGGACCATAAACAGCTTTGATGAAGTTGTTCAGAGTGAAGTGGAGGCCATCATCAAGAAAATGAAGCCTTCATCCTGTGCCCTGGATCCCTTTCCCTCGTCTCTCATAAAATCCAATCACTCTGCAAAAAGCCCACTAATCACTCAAATAATAAATCAGTCTCTACAATCTGGTCATGTTCCTCTGCCTCTAAAAACTGCTATCATTAGGCCTCTTCTGAAAAAAATCTAATTTAGATCCAGACATTTTTTCTAATTACCGCCCAATTTCCCACCTCCCTTTTCTGTCTAAAGTGCTGGAGAAAGCAGTTGCTGCTCAGCTGCAGGACCACCTACAGCAACACTCCCTGTATGAGAAGTTCCAGTCTGGATTCAGGGCAGCTCACAGTACTGAGACTGCATTGCTGAGAGTTACCAATGATGTCCTCATGGCTGCTGACACTGGTTCTCCCTCCATCCTTGTCCTCCTTGACCTCACTGCAGCCTTCGACACTGTGGACCATAGTATCCTCCTCCACCGTCTTCATGTGGAGGTCGGTCTCTGCGACACCGTCCTGGACTGGTTCAAATCTTTCCTCTCCAATAGGCTGGAATGTGTTAGTCTTGGCAACGCCACGTCCCAGACAGTCTGTGTCTCCTGTGGTGTCCCTCAGGGGTCGGTTCTGGGGCCCCTGCTGTTTTCCCTTTACATGCTGCCTTTAGGTCAAATTATTAATCAGTTCAACATTTCTTTTCACTGTTATGCCGACGATACACAGCTTTACATCAGGACTGGAGCATCCTCATCTTCCACCTTGTCATCTCCATCTTCACTCACTGCCCTCTCTGCCTGCCTGGAGGCAATTAGGGCATGGATGAATCAGAACTTTCTTCAATTAAACTGCTCCAAGACTGAGGCCATACTGATTGGCACCCCTCACCAGGTACAAACATCTCCTATAACAACACTTTCCTTTTCTGGACAAGACATCCCCCTCTCCACCTCTGTTACTAATCTTGGAATAAAAATGGACTCCAATCTTACATTTGAAAATCACATTAAGCTCCATCTTCAAAACATCTCCAGACTTCGCCCATCCCTAACTTTTTCCGATGCTGAGAAGCTCGTCCATGCTTTTGTCTCCTCCAGGCTCAACTACTGCAACTCCCTGTTTATTGGAATCCCTGGCAAAAACCTTCAGAAACTTCAATATATTCAAAACAGTGCAGCAAGGATCTTGTTGAGAGTTCGTAAATTTGAACATATTACGCCCATTCTCCATAACCTTCATTGGCTTCCTGTCGCCTACAGAATTCAGTACAAAACTGCTCTCATTACACATCAATGCTTACATGGAGCTTCACCAGATTATCTGAAGGATATTCTTATTCCATACTCATCCACCCGGTCGCTGCGGTCACAGAACAGTAATCTCCTTCACATTCCGAGAACCAAATTAAGGACCATGGGAGACCGGGCTTTCAGTGTGGCTGCCCCCCGCCTGTGGAACTCTCTTCCTGACTGTCTGAGAGCCCCACAGTCTGTGGTTGACTTTAAGAGCGGCTTGAAGACCTTTCTTTTCAACCGAGCATACTCTACCTCCTCATGATTCTACTTTTGATCTTAGTTGATACTGTTATTGATTTTACTTGTTTTATTACTTGTTTTATTGACATTTAATTCTGTTGCACTTTGTAGCACTTTGAGATTTTCATTAATGAAAAGTGCGTTATAAATTGAATTCATTATAATTATTATTATTAGTCTTTATTCAGCTTTAGGCCAGTTGACTCGATTCTCTCCAATACTTTGTTTAGCCGTTGATCATGCTGTTCTGCAGTGTTGCCGTATACCATCCATGTAGATGGCGACTCCTTCTAAATCATTTAAGGTCTCTGCCATTTTCCTCTGGAAGATTTCTGGAAGATTTCTGGGGCACTTGTGATGCCGAAAGGGAGACGTTTGAATGTGTATCTTCCAAAAGGTGTTATAAATGTAGTTAGCTTGCTGCTTGTTGGATGAAGAGGGATTTGCCAAAACCCTGAAGCAGCATCTAGGGATGTAAACGTGGTGGCTCTGCTTAGCTTTGCAGTGATATCTTCAGCGGTTGGGAGAACATATCTCTCTCTCTTTACTGCCCTTTCAGATCAACGCAGATGCGCACTTTGCCATTTCGTCTTGGGACTGGCACCATAGGTGCACACCAATCAGTTGGTTCTGTCACCTTTTCGATCACACCATTCTCCTCCATGCGTTGTATTTCCTCTCTTACTTTCTCTATGAGAGGTAGGGAAACTCTGCGGGCCGTGTGTACAGCGTATTATCATTTAGCTGTATTTTTATGGGCTCTGTCTTAAGAGTCCCATGTTCACCAAATGTGGTGTGCACTTCCTCGATACGTTTAACTAGTCCCATTGTACACGCTGTGTCTCTGCCTAACAGGCTGTTAGCTGTGTTACTATGGATCACATACACTGGGAATGAGTAGTGCTTCTCCTCGTATTTTGTACTGGCCTGAAACTTCCCCATACAGTTGAGCTGACCACCTGGGCTGTTTATTGGAGGAATGTTTGACTGAATCAGTTTTTTTCTCAGGGACTAATGTGTTAAATGTCTCTCTATCCATGATATTTAAATTTGCCCCTGTATTAATTTTAAAGGTAACAGGTGTTGCACCAATCAGAATTTGTACAGACCATTGATCGCTCTCTCCATTTCGTCTTGGGACTGGCACCATAGGTGCACACCAATCAGTTGGTTCTGTCACCTTTTCGATCACACCATTCTCCTCCATGCGTTGTATTTCCTCTCTTACTTTCTCTATGAGAAAGTAAGAGAGAAAGTAATTCAAAAAGAAAGAAGAAAGAAAGTAATTCAGTCTGTGACTGAATCTGTCTCTGTCACTTCCCTGATTGATCTACTGTGGCACATTCTTTCCCGGTGACCCATCTTTTTGCATTTGTTGCAGGTCCATCTCTTAGCTGGGCATTTATCTTGGTCTTTATGCTTTATTTTGTCACATCTTCCACATTTTGGTTCTGTTGTTCGATCCCCACTTTCACTCTTTTTGTTTTTCCATTGTGGACATCCCCTGAATTATTTAGCTTGTGCTAAATAATTATTAAATATTGTTTGTTATGAAGTACTGTTGCGCACGCCTCACCCTGCTGGGACATCTGCCTGGACATCTCCTCGGACTGGCGCACAGTTTGAATAGTTTGGGCTAACGTGAGTGTTGACTCTAGCTGCAGTTTACGTGACAGCTCTTTGTCGTTAATGCCCACTACTAATGCAGTCTCTAATGTGTACCAAAGTCACAATGTTCAGATAGGTCATATTGTGGTGGACCACTAGGGGGCTCTACTCACACCCAGTGGACCGAAGGCATTACAGGATGTTTTATTGTGAAAGGTCCAGAGGACCGGATGCTGTATGGGATATATAAGGTGGTGTTGGGTGCTTCCCGCCAGTTTAGTAGGAGTTGATTAAAAGTGAAGTTCTGCAGCCTGTCTCCTGTGTCGTCTCTTCACCACCTCCTACAATATAAGGATCTGATAAACGTTTCAACGTTCTCACTAGGCCGTTGCACTCTCTGGTGGAAACAAGCGCGCTCGTGAATTACATTCCTTTTATTATTTTATTATTTTCCTAACACAACATCAAATTTCGTTTGATCGTTCTCCTCCTCAAAAGTAAAAGTCTTAAAAATGTTTTCAGCCTCTGGGCCCATGGCGTATATTAAAGAACTAACCTGGACCTCGACGTCCTCTTTATTCAGTTTGGTTGCCAACCAAAAGCGTTTGAAACTGATGGGGATTTTAAACCCCTGTTACCTTAATAAAAACCACACAAAATAAACAAGAGAATTGTGTTAACACAGACAAAACAACTTTGCAAAGGGGAAAGACTTTTAATGTCTTTTGAAATTTAGTTTGATCTCAAATACATTGTCCAGCACAAATCCGAATTGTACTGGACATGACAAGCAATTTAAACAAGAAGGAGGTGGAGTTGACAAGCTCTGACGTCTTACAGATAAAACAAACAAGTCATGTTTCTGATCTAACAAGAACATCTAATCCAAACATTGTCAAGGCTAAAAGACTGTCTTCTGTATCAAGGAGAAAAACAAACAAATATGTTTGTTCTATCAAATATTTTGTTGGAAACACTTATATTTAATATAAGTGAGCTGGGTAAGAATTATTGTGTCAGAGTAATTAGTTTTAGATGATAAATGTTGAACATCTCCATCATCCTTATCCTTATCATATAAACTGATCATTATCAATTATGTGAGTGGTATGGAAACCAACCCCGAGGCCGAATTCGAATTAGGGGAAAAAAACACATACCAACCGTCCTGTTACCTCCACAGTAACGTCCCGACAACTCAGGATCACCTTTTTTTGGATGGTTTGAGAGATTATAAAGTTTTGGAGAACTCTGTAGTGTTGTCATATTTCATGATTCATTTCAATGTTATAGAACTTTTGAGAAGAAATATATATACATATACATAAATCTAAATTGTTTTAACCAAATAAAAAGAACCAATCTAATTTGTTGTGTTAAACAATTAAATAGAACTTATACACATAAAGATGTGGGAAATAATTCTCAAACACACAACAAAATAGCCCTTTATGGGCAGAAAAATAAAAGAAGTTTTCAGTTGGTTTGAAATTTCTTTGATTTAACTAACGCCCAGGAAAGCGAAAACAACGGTCTTGAACTTAAAAAATGAAATAGATCAACCATTCTTCTTCATATTATCCATCTTCTTCTTGTGAGGGGGGGGGAGGTTCAGTGTCTTTCCTAGGGAGGGAGTGTCCCGTTTTCAGAATAAGTTCTTTCTGTTCTTTGAGGAATTGATTGTGACATAAGTTCTTTGGCATAAGTTCATGTCATTGGGGGGGGGTTTGTGTGTGGAATAAGTCCAGTTTTTCTGCGGGAAAGCAGTTTTGTGTGTGGAATAAGTCCAGTTTTTCTGCGGGAAAGCAGTTTTGTGTGTGGAATAAGTCCAGTTTTTCTGCGGGAAAGCTTTTGTTTAAGGGATCAGTCCAGTTCTGCTTGGGGGAAAGCTTTTGTCTGTGGAATAAGTTCATTTCATCTGGGGGGGAGTTTTTGTTTTGTGGCATAAGTTCATTTCATTCTGGGGGAGAGCTTTTGTTCGAGTCTTTTTCTTCTGGGGGAGAGCTTTTGTTCAAGTCTTTTTCTTCTGGGGGAGAGCTTTTGCTCAAGTTCAGTTTTTCTTCTGGGGGAGAGCTTATG
>JBBPBX010091043.1:1552-14007 GCA_038048925.1 Garcialebias charrua
AAACAGCTATATTATAAGGCGGTGTAGAAAACTAAAAACAGGAAAATGTCTGCATTGATTTTTCCCATGTTTGAAGCCACTTGGAGAAATCGAGGTCGAGAGCTTCAGATCCTTTTGCAAGATATTCCAGGAAACGGGAGCAGAGTTGGAGTAAGTTCAGTCCTCACTGGGGGAACACTGTGAATGTTGGATCAAGCCTTGCAGCTAAGATACCAAAAGTAGATAAAAATATGATCCACTCAATTACAGGTTGTGCAAATAGTATTTTCCTAAATGGAACTAACAAAGAGGAAATAATGAATGTAGTAAAACATCTTACAGACAAGAGATCGAAAGACTGGGTGGACATGGATATGATGTTTGTAAAGGACATAATGAGTCATGTTATTGAGCCGTTCACATACATATGTAACTTATCATTTTCAACAGGAATTTTTCCAGATAATATGAAAGTAGCTAAGGTCGTTCCTCTTTTTAAAAATGGTGATAAATGTGTATTCAACAATTATAGACCTATATCCTTGTTACCACAGTTTTCAAAAATTCTTGAAAAACTATTTGTAAACAGACTAGACCAATTTATAGATAAACAAAATATTCTAAGCAACAGTCAGTATGGGTTTAGATAAAAAAACTCTACATCAATGGCTCTCATGGAATTAATGGAACAAATAACTACTGCTGTCGATCAAAAACAACATTGTATCAGTATCTTTGTTGATTTAAAAAAGCATTCGATACTATTGATCACACCATTCTCCTTGAAAAACTGAACAAATATGGTATTAGAGGACCAGCATTACAGTGGGTATCTAGCTACTTAAAAAATAGGAAACAATTTGTACAAATAAATGATGTAAGATCTGACCTCTGTAATATCACATGTGGAGTTCCCCAAGGCTCTGTACTTGGACCAAAGCTTTTTATTTTATATGTGAATGACTTGGTAAATGTGTCAGGACTCCTTAAATGTGTACTTTTCGCTGATGATACCACTTTTTTCTGTTCAGGTGAAGATATAGAACAAATGTTAGAATTGATAAAGACAGAATTTGTCAAGATACAAACTTGGTTTAAAATAAATAAATTATCATTAAATCTAGAGAAAACTAATTACATGATATTCGGTAATAGAAAGAAAACTGTTGATGTTCCACTCAAAATTGAGGATGTTGAGATTTGTAGAGTGAGTGAGGTGAAGTTTTTGGGTGTTATCATTGATGACAAACTGACATGGAAACAACACATAAATTCTGTAAGAATAAAAATAGCTAAATCGATAGCAGTACTGTACAAAGTCAGAGACCTATTGAATGATAAAGCTCTGTATTTGTTGTATAACACAATCATTGTTCCACACTTAATCTATTGTATTGATGTTTGGGGGAATGCGTGTAAAACAATCACAAAGCCTATTTTTGTATTACAGAAAAGAGCTGTAAGAATTATCACTAGAAAGCATTACCGTCATCCATCAAGTACATTATTTTATCAACTAAAATTATTGAAGTTCCATGATTTGGTAGACTATAATATTTTATCAGTTATGTATAGAGCTCAAAATAATGCATTACCTTTAAATATCCAAATGCACTTTGTTAAAAGACAAAGTTGTTATAATCTTAAGGGAACAGAGTTGTTTGTAAAACCACAATTCAGAACCAGTTTGAAGGGACGTTCTACCTCAATCCAGGGAATTAGATTATGGAATGGCTTGGAGAATGTAGTTAAAAATGCCAAGTCAATGTTTACATTTAAAAAAATGATCAAAACAAATGTGTTAAAAAAATATATGTGAAATAACGTAATGTGTATTGTATTAGTTAGAAAATTAGAAAGAGTTAGTCATTTTGTACTGTTGGTTGAAGAATATTATTGTTTAACCTGATTGTTGGAAAAAGTTGGTTGAAGATTATTATTGTTTACATGGTTTGACTACTGTTGTTTAATCTGATTGTTGGAGATAAGGGGCAGATATAATAAGATTTATTCTTCTTTCTGCTACCTTTCATTTTTTTACATTTTGTACACTATCATTATGAGATTGTCTTGTATTGTTTCTTTTGTAAAAAAATGAACAAATTTAATAAACAAAATTTAATAAACATAAACTGCAGGTAATCATGTCCTGAGAGCGCACGCTATGTAGCTGCACTCACGCAGAGACATGTAGGAGGAGATGTATGAAGGCAGCAGACCAAGAAGTGATTTAAAGATGAAAATGTACCAGGAGAATCTGCGTGAAGCTAATGATAACCAGTTAACCAGTGAAAGGTGCAGTGGTGGGTACGGTAGTTATGGCCAGCTATGAATCTTAGTGCACCATGATAGACAGCCTCCAACATCTGCAGGGAGCTTGTAGGAGCGTTCATGTGGATAATGTCACCGTGATCAATGGAGGGAAGGAAAGTCATAAGGCGTTTCCTAGCATTCAGTGTTAGACATGATCTGTTTCTGAAAAAGAAACCCATTTTCAACTTTCAGTTTCTTTACTAGGTTTTTCACGTGGAGCTTAAAAGAGATGCGAATCGACCAGGATATCCAAATATTTATAGGAATCAACAAACTCAATAGGGACACCATTTGAGGATAAAATCAGAGGAAGAACTGCTGGGACCGACTTCCTGTTTGAAAAAAGCATCCCTTTGGTTTTATCAGAATTTAAGACAAGTTTGAGACGGAACAAATCTGACTGAATGATGTCAAAAGTGGATTGCAAAAGCTGGAAAGCCTTAGCAACTGTTTTAGCTTGACATTAAACAACTGTGTCATCAGAGGTGAGTCAATGGTGAAAGAGTTGAAAGCTTGTCTATAATGATATAATTTCAAAACAATGTACTTGCAGAGAAGGTTATGATAGGGTTCATGAACTTTCCAGTAAGGCCTTATATCCCTCCCCCACTCCGGTGTTGCAAGTGTCAAAAATATTAACTTATTGCAGCAATGTGTAAGGGACGGAAAAATGTCCAAATGTGGGGGTGATCATAGATATGAGGAGTGTGGTGACAATGCCCTAATAAATGTAATTGTGAAGGACAGCAAAGTGACTTTTGGGGAGTGTGAAATTAGGAAAAAAGCCATTAAAGTGGAGCAAATGAAGACAAAAATGTCAGATATGCTGAAGCTGTGAAAAAAGTTCACACTAGAAGGAGAGAGATGATTGTACAAAGAACCCAGCATCCCATTTAGAACCAAAACAGATAACAGAACCTACGATTACAGTGGAGAAGATCATGCTGGTCATTGCATATGTGATTAACTGTGCAGATCAGGTAAAGTACAAAACTGAGAAAAGTAAAATAATAGTTAAAGGAGTAGAGAAATTATTTGGTATAAAGAAACGTTTCATGGGAGCTTATTAAAGAACTGGAGAGAAATGGGAAGCCAGGGACATCAGGAGAGGGGGCGCTCTGATTATTCGACGGCGCGCTCAAAGTTTAATCGCAAATGGGTAAAAATTTAAAGGATTCATTAAAAATCTTTAAAAAAAAAACATAATATGTATTCAAGAAACTTGGGCTCAAACCAACTTTAGAACTAGAGGATATACTGGTGTACGCCGATAGAAGTGAGGCTCAGGGAGGGGGATGTGTAACATTTGTACAAACAGAAATGCAGTTTAGGTTGTTGGCAAAAGGAACTCATTTAGAATATATAGTTGTTGAAGTTTGGAACAGGAAGGACAGCATCAAAGTAATACATTTTGAAAATCTTTGTACTGTCACCTGAATCACTGGAAGAACTTATAATAATCATAATCATTTTATTTAAAAGCGCCTTTCAGGACACCCAAGGACACTGTAACTTGATAGTTATTTAAATGGAAACATTTTCTGGTGTGGCGATTTTAATGCACATAACTCATTATGAGGTAAGAATGATGGTAATGGAACAATTATTGAAGAATTAATGGAAAATAAAAATCTTGTCTGTTTAATCGATGGAAAGGGTACAAGAGTTGATATTGGAACAGGTATGGAATCGGCAATTGACCTCACAATAATATCAAATTCGATGGTAGGAATTAGTTCATGTAGTTAAAGACACAACAATAGGAAGTAACCACTATCTCATAATAACAGAAATAACATTGGATATTGAAAAATATAAGAGAGGAGATTTGCAGAAATGGTGTTTCGGTAGTGCTGACTACCGATTGGGAAACATTTTGTAAGTGATCAGTAATTGGAAAAAATAATTTAAATATGGAAGTTGATCAGTTAAATTTCTCAGTTTGTCATGCTATCATACAGGCTGCTAACAAATCTATAAAAAAGAAAGGAGGTAAGGGCTATAACAAGATTGTTCCGTGGTGGACCTAAAGGAGTGTGACAAAGTAATCAAAAGTTGAAATAAAGATTTAAATTTTTTTAAAAGGAGTCACAGCTCGCAAAATCTTATTGAATACAAGAGATGTCAAGCCATTGTGAGAAGAACTATAAAAAGTCCAAAGTCTGTGCCCAATAATCCAGGTATGAAATCTAACAATGTTCAGTCAGGTCATCTGGATGGTTTCTTTCTTTTTTTTTTTTAAATTTGTGCTGAGACCTTTTGCCCTCCATCCGGAAGGCTTCATCAGTCTGAAGAAACACAAAAAAAACCTGATTCTCCCCCAACATCCATCCATCCATCCATCCATCTTCTTCCGCTTATCCGGGGTCGGGTCGCGGGGGTAGCAGCCTAAGTAGGGAGGCCCAGACTTCCCTCTCCCCAGCCACTTGGAGCAGCTCCTCTGGGGGAATCCCAAGGCGTTCCCAGGCCAGCCGAGAAACATAGTCCCTCCAGCGCGTCCTGGGTCTTCCTCTGGGTCTCCTCCCGGTGGGACATGCCCGGAACACCTCACCAGGGAGGCGTCCAGGAGGCATCCTAACCAGATGCCCGAGCCACCTCAACTGGCTCCTCTCGATGTGGAGAAGCAGCGGCTCTACTCCGAGTCCCTCCCGGATGACTGAGCTTCTCACCCTATCTCTAAGGGAGAGTCCAGACACCCTGCGGAGAAAACTCATTTCAGCCGCTTGTATCCGAGATCTTGTTCTTTCGGTCATAACCCAAAGCTCATGACCATAGATGAGGGTGGGAACGTAGATCGATCGGTAAATTGAGAGCTTTGCCTTTTGACTCAGCTCTCTCTTCACCACGACAGACCGGTACAGCGCCCGCTTCACTGCGGACGCTGCACCTATCCGCCTATCGATCTCACGCTCCAGTTTTCCCTCATTCGTGAACAAGATCCCGAGATACTTAAACTCCTCCACTTGGGGCAGGACCTCCTCCCCGACCCGGAGAGGGCATGCTACCCTTTTCCGGCTCAAGACCATGGCCTCGGATTTGGAGGAACTGATCCTCATCCCGGCCGCATCACACTCGGCTGCAAACCGCTCCAGTGAAAGTTGTAAATCACGAACTGATGAAGCCAGTAGGACCACATCATCTGCAAAAAACAGAGAAGCGATTCTAAGGTCACCAAAACGGATCCTCTCAACACCTTGGCTGCGCCTAGAAATTCTGTCCATAAAAGTTATGAACAGAATCGGTGACAAAGGGCAACCTTGGCGGAGTCCAACTCTCACTGGAAACGAGCCTGACTTACTGCCGGCAATGCGGACCAAGCTCTGACACCGGTCGTACAGGGACCTAACAGCCCATATCAACAGCTCACTCCAAAGTGGAAAAAAAACTGTTATGTTGGTGCTACCGTCCAGATGAACTATAAAAAGTTCAAAAATAGATTATTGGAGGTATTTTTGTAATTCAGTAGGAAGAGAAACAGGGATTAATAAAGTATGGACAACGATAAGAAGAATGGATGGGATTAAAAGAGAATGTCCAATATTAAGTGATGGTCAAATTACGGCAGTAAAAGATGAAGAAAAGGCAGATCTGATGGCTAAAACATTTACCGGTACTAAAATACATAGTTCGGATAATATTACTTTGGTAGGGAAAAGGAGAAGAAAATAAATGATCTATTAAATGTGCTTTTTACAAAATCAGAGTTAAATTGAGCCCCTCAGAAATTTAATTACCGTATTTTTCAGACTATAGGTCGCACCAGAGCAGAGATGGGGACTCGAGTTTGGGACTCGGACTCGAGTCGCACTCAAGTCGCAAAAACAGAGACTTCAGACTCGACTCGGACTTGCATTCAAAAGACTTCCAACTCGACTCGGACTCGCCATTTGAGACTCGTGAATAGGGTTGGGCGTCGAGAATCGTTCGGAACCGGGACTAACTCCGGTTTTCCCGAAATCGTTCAAAATATTAATTTGCGATTCCTATGTTCGATGCTAGTTTAGTTAGCCGACCGGAAGTAGCCGCCGCCGAAAACCAACGAAGAAGAATCCACCGGAAGTGTGCCTCTAGGATCGAAAGCGTACTAATTTAATAAAATGACCAGTCAGGTCAGTGCAGCACTTGCAATAATTTTCTATCATGCAAAGGAGGGTGGAGAAGTAAAATAGTGTCCCGTCTTTGACGCGCTCCACCAGATTATTTTCGCTTCGTATCCGACCGGAAGTACAGAGTGGTCCGTCTGCAAAACGCTCCGCCGAACTTTTCGCTAATCGCTACCTCTTCGGCTCCATCAGGTAAATAAATAAACTATAAACTAGTCTCATACCAACATTAAGGCAGCTAACAAGTTATACTCCGCTTAAAGCGGTAAGTCAGCTCAAATACAAACACGATGCTAACGTTAGCTCGTTTTTTTTTCTTAGACAAACAACCTGAAATGGCTTCACAGTGTTCACCAGTGACTGTCCAAGGTAAATACGTCAGTTTTCATTATTATATAATTTCTGTTTATGTTCTCTTTCATTCCATTATGAGTGAATGTCACAGTTTGAAGAATTATTGAATAGTTAGTTAGGCAATAACAACAGAGCTAATAATTGTACACATTCTCAGTCTTAAAAATGATTTAATAATCTCTTTTTACTGATAATACTGATAAACCTGTTGTTTGTTTAGGAACTTCCTGCAGTCTGTCCAGAAAGTCTCCACTGGAGGAACTTTTTGCTGAGGAAGAGGCACAACATAATGTCACAGCTCCATGTCCATGAAGAAACAAATGGAGAGAGGGCTGCAGATACCAGGACATCCCACCAGCTGTTCTGTCTGAGGATCCTGCTGCTGGTGGTGGAACCAGGTTAGCCCATCAGTGGGAGCTCAGTAACATGACTGCAGCATCAGACACTGGACAATATTATATGTATAATAATAATAATAATATATGTTGGTGAGTCCTCCATGTTGGCTCTAATCTGCCCTGTGAGAAATTCATAGTAAATGTAACAAAAAGGAAAAAGTTCATAGCATTAAATTCAAACAGAAGTTCAAATTATTTCATCCTGAAATAACTCTGGCTAACTACTGTAGCTTTTTTATAACATGGAGTTAAACTCAAAGTAGTCTCCTCAGATAAATAGTGTTACCATTATTTTTATATTAAAGTTTCTGTTAACTTATTATTTTTATATTAAAGTTTCTGTTAACTTATTATTTTCATATTTGATTGTTTCTGTTCAGTGCCCTGAGACAACTTGTGACTTGGAGCTATACAGTAAACTGAACTGAATATACATACCAATGGATGCAAAAATGCCAATTCATTTGACAGTCTCCAATGGGAACTATAGTTATTAAAGTCAAATGGCACAAATTTGGTAGTGCCAGCTAAAACTATAGTGATTTGTGACTGCGGTGTCACTCAAATATTAGGGACTTGACTTGGACTTGAGATCAATGACTTGAGACTTGACTTGGACTTGACTTGGACTTGAGATCAGAGACTTGACTTGAGATCAGAGACTTGAGACTTGACTTGGACTTGCAAAAAATGACTTGTGAGCATCTCTGCACCAGAGTATAGGTCGCATTGTCCAATTATTACCAAAGAATTGGAAAAATCCATATATAGGTTGCACCTGAATATAGGTCGCACCTATACGTCAAAATGTGGACCGTGTCTAGCTCTGCTGCAAATGTCTGCCACAGGAGCGCACAGCAAGGCTTTTAAGAAGATTAACACTTAAAAACAATTAATTGTTTGATAAAAATTATAGCAAATATGTGTCTGAGCTGAACTTTTCTTTAATAAATGAATAATTTTAGCAGGATAAACACCTAAAAATATATATTTGTTAGCTGACATTATTGTAAGAGTGTGTCTCAGTTTAATTTTTGTTAATAAATGATTACAAACAGCTTATTTTATAAAAAGCCATAGGTCGCACCTGACTATAGGTCGCAGGCCATGAAAAAATGATAAAAAGCCGCGACCTATAGTCCGGAAAATACGGTAAGCTAACAACACCAGATTTGTTATTTAATGGTGAAACATCTTAGTGAATCATCTAAATACATTTTGTTGGAACTTTGTAATAAAGTTTAGGAGAGTGGAAATCATGCAAGGTTGGAAAGAAGCAGTGTTAAAACCAATATGCAAGCCAAGCTAAGATGATGGAAAACCAGAACATTACAGATTGCATTAACGTCTATATGCAAGATGATGGAGAAAATTATTAATGACAGGTTGATATATACTATATATAATCAATATATCACAATATCAAAGTGATTTTAGGAAATATAGAAACACAATGTTGCAGTTTTAAGTTTGGAATTTGAAATCAGAAAAGCCCAAGTTAAAAAGAGAGTATTGTAGCAGTGTTTTTTGATATTGAGAAAGCATATGATGTGATGTGGAAAGGTTTATTAATTAAAATTAGAAATATAGGTATATTACAGGAGGGATGTACATCTGGAAAAAACTATTTTCTTACTAGAAGAAATACAAATACAAGTAAGGATAAGAAACCATTATTCTGAGAAATATGTTGCTGAAAATGGAATTCCACAAGGAAGTATAATAAGTCCTTTATTGTTTTTAATAATGATAAATTATGTGTTTCAAAATGTAGATACAGTACTGGGATGGGTTTCTTTTTTTTGCTGATGATGGAGCAATGTGGAAGACAGGAAGGAACTAGAGTTTATTACTAGAAAGATTCAAGAAGCTATTTTTAAAGTTGAAAAATGGTCAAACAAGTGGGGGATATACATTTTTGGTAGAAAAGAAGACTAATTTTCTTTACAAGGAAAAATATTGGTAATTATATTAAACTCAAGTTATGTAACCAAGAAATAAAAAAATGAGCAATTTGTCGTGTCCTGAGAGCGCACGCTGTAGCTGCACTCACACAGAGACATGTAGGAGGAGATGTATGAAGGCAGCAGACCAAGAAGTGATTTAAAGATGAAAATGTACCAGTGGAAGAGTCTGCGTGAGGTTAATGATGTCCAGTTAACCAGTGAATACAGGGTGCAGTGGTGGGTATGATAATCACAGCCAGTTATGAATCTTAGTGCACCATGATAGACAACATCCAACATCTGCAGGGTGCTTGTAGGAGCATTCATGTAGAGAATGTCACCGTAATCAATGGAGGGAAGGAAAGTCACAGATACAAGGCGTTTCCTAGCATTCAGTGTTAGACATGATCTGTTTCTAAAAAAGAAACCCAGTGTAACTTTCAATTTCTTTACTAGGTTTTCCACATGGAGCTTAAAAGAGAGATGCGAGTTGACCAGGATACCCAAATACTGTATCTAACAACAAACTCAATAGGGACACCATTTGAGGATACAATCAGAAGAACTGCTGGTACCGACTTCCTGTTTGTCATTTAGGACAAGTTTGAGACGGAACAAATCTGACTGGATGATGTCAAAAGCGGATTGCAGTAACTGGAAAGCCTTAGCAACTGTTTTAGCTCGACAGTAAACAACTGTGTCATCAGCATAGAAATGTAAGGATGCATCAGGGATGCTCTGACCTACATTACCTATGTAGATTGTACAGAGGGTTGGTCCTAAGACTGAGCCTTGTTGTACATCATTGTTGACTGTTAAATAACTGGAAGAAGTACCATTATGTTAAACACATTGCCTCCGATCGGAAAGATAGAGAACTAACCATTGGAACTAGAATGGAATTAGAACTACACCAACAGCATCATTCATTACTGTCAGAAATGGGAGAAATGCTGCTTAAGAAGCGAACAACTGACATTAAATTAATTTAAGAGGTCGTGGACATGAGCATCCAACCCAAGAAATAAACCTTGCTGGGAAAAAGAAGTAAAAAATATCAGATGTTTTGGTTGGACTGTGAATTCAAAAACAACAGAACTCAAAACAGATCAGATCAATATAAGTCAAACAACTCCATCACCAGTAACACCACCTTGGATACTTCCAGATGTCATGGTAGATTTTACCTAGTTGAAAAGAAGAAATGAGGATAAAGGGTTAATTTTAAATTCACATATGGTACAGAACTATTGTACCGGAGTTCAATATCAAAGTTAGGAAAACAATAAATAATGGACTTTCAGTATACACGGGAAATGCTCGCAATATTATTAGTCATGGGTTGAAGAAACAAGACCACTGGGATCAGTAATTTGTTCAAACTCCAGTTAGTTTAGAATGTAACCAGAAAGCCGGCCAGCTATTTTAATATAAATTCAACAAACACTATACAGAATAAATATGATGGGTCTAACGATTATTTTTTATGGATACAATCAATCAATCAATCAATCAATCAATCACCTTTATTTAACCAGGTAGAGCCCATTGAGATCGAGATCTCTTTTACAAGGGTGACCTGGTCAAGTGGTCAGCAGCACACGTCACATTGGCAATAGGCATATTTGCACTTATCAAAAAGAAAATAAAGAAAACTATACCAGCCCAGGTGTCGCAGGGAATGAAATGGCAGGTAAAGCTGCAAAGGAAGTCACTAGAAACCCATAAGTGGATTTAGTAGTTAATTTTAGCAAAGCAGAAATAAAAATGTTAATAAAACAGAAAATGAAGGATAAATTGCAAAAGCAATGGGAGGAAGAAAAGAAAGAGCGTTGGTTCTATAAAATCCTACAGAAAAATGGAGAAACGAGAAGTGCATGGATGACGAGGAGAGAAGAGACGATTTATCATCTCAGATTTGAGCATACTGGGTTAAACAGAACTCTTTTTAGTTTAGAGAAACACGTGGTAAATGTGAATACTATGAAGTTGAATAGAACATGTTACAATGTCAAAATTATGAAGAAGAAAGACAACATTTGATTCAAATTTTAAATAGAATTAAAGAAAAACTAAATTTAATTGATTTATTTAGAAATAACTCGAAAAGAAAAAGATATCAGATTTCGACACAGTCCTTGAGTAACATTCTGGTACACACGCCGTACCAGTTGGTGGCGGTAATGCACCAATTTCGTTGTTTGCCAAACGCCACAAACACCAACGAAGAAGAAGAAGAAACAAACATGGCGGACGGTGAGTTGATGTTTGCTGCTGTTCTCTTTGTTTTGTGATTTTGGGTGTAGTTCAGCGTCTGTGGCGCGTGATTCTGGTTCGGTTGTTCGGTTTAGCGTCCAGCTAAAGCTCCGGTGTTCATTTCTTCTCGTCGGTGAGTTAACTAACCGGGAACGGCATGCTAAGCTAATTCACCCCCGTTAGAAATCACCGCACGGTCTGGTCCAGGTCAGCTCATAATGTTTGAAAACCGTACCGTTTTCCGTCGGCGCCATGTTCAAGCTAATAAACGGCTGAGATGTTTCATTCAAGGATTCAAAGTGTCGCGTGGAGTTCTTACTTAGCTTCCAAGTGACTGCCCAGCAGAGAACGAAAAACATTTGATTACAAATAAGAGGCAACCAAAGGGGCCAACAAAGTGAAATGAACAGCAACGTTTGTGAATGAACATTCAGTTCTTAAGAGTCTGGTGGCGTTTGGAAAGAAGAAGTTCTTTAATCTGGAGGTCCTGTATTGTGAACAATCAGTGTTGCGGTGTGTGGGGTCTTCCGGATGGAGGCAGCTGTGGACTCTGTGGTGGTAGCAGGTCCTCTGCAGAGAGGCCAGTGGAGTTCTGGTGATCTTCTCGGTGAGCTTCACCATGCTGCAGGTGTTTGTGGACCATGGCAGACTGGGTAAGATACTCCGCCTCTTTGGGAAGTCCAGCCGCTCTTGAGCCTTAAAGGTTCAGTCTGCAGTTTCTGTAGAACATCAGCACTTAGAAAAAATTTCAACAAGCAAAGCATTCTGATCCCTCCCCCTCAGAGCCATATATGGCTCTGCCCCCTTGTGGTCTGTTGAAATTTGAATTCAAGCTCTGTTTTTATTGGCTGATTCAAATTCAAGCTCGGTTTTTATTGGCTGGTTACAAACTTTGTTTTTATTGGCTGGAAAATGGCGGGTCACTTTTTCTTTTTAGAAATGCTTATTTACCACCTGGAGAAGCAAGGGGACAATATTTTTTTTTAGTTTTTTCAGAGATTACCTCTCTAACATCAATCTAGTGACAGAGTGAAGAAATATGTTAAAATATATATTGTTTGAAAAGTTACAGACTACATTACAATCTTACATACCCCAGCTTTAAC
>JBBPBX010091044.1:0-10106 GCA_038048925.1 Garcialebias charrua
CACCTACCTCCATTAAAGTGTTAATTGACTCCGGGGCTGATACTGACTTTATTGACTATGGGTTTGCAGTTGGGTCAGGGATTAAGATTCTTACTTCCCCTAAAAAACATTCTGTGGTGGCCTTGGATGGTCACCCACTAAACACTGCGTCTCAGATCACTGAACCAGTCAAGTTGCATGTAGGGGGTAATCACAAAGAAACAATAAACTTTTTGGTAATCAACTCTCCTAACTCACCGATAATATTGGGTGCCACCTGGCTGAAAAAACACAACCCTCATTTTGATTGGAGAGGTGGGGAGATTTTAGGCTGGTCTGAGGAATGTTTGTCCTCCTGCCTCATGGACGCTGTGCTGTCTAAAGACTCTGTGACTGTTTCTGAGGATTATTATCCTGATCTCTCTAAGGTTCCCATCGAATATCACGACCTCAAAGAGGTGTTTAACAAGTCCAGAGCCACCGCCCTGCCTCCTCACCGTCCTTATGACTGCCCTATAGACTTACTTCCCGGCTCCACTCCCCCCAGGGGCGCTCTCTACTCTCTTTCTGCTCCGGAACAAGTAACTATGAGGGACTACATCAGGGAGTCCCTCCAGGCGGGCATCATTCGGCCATCTGTCTCTCCAGCCGGGGCGGGATTCTTTTTTGTTGGCAAAAAGGATGGATCACTCCGTCCTTGTATAGATTACAGAGGTCTCAACAAGATTACTGTTAAGAACAGATACCCTCTACCGCTCATGAACTCTGCTTTTGACCTTCTACAAGGAGCCAACCTGTTCACAAAGTTAGATCTACGCAATGCATATCATCTTGTTCGCATTCGTGAGGGGGATGAGTGGAAAACCGCTTTCAACACCCCCACCGGTCATTATGAGTACTTAGTCATGCCTTTTGGACTAACCAATGCCCCCGCCGTGTTTCAGAACTTGGTGAATGACATTCTGAGAGACATGATTAATCGGTTTGTTTTTGTTTATTTAGATGACATTTTAATTTTTTCAAAAGATCTTGCCACACACCGACAACAGGTACGGGCCGTTCTCACTCGGCTACTACAGAATGGTCTCTATGTCAAAGCTGAGAAGTGTGATTTTCATGTTTCCACCACCTCATTCTTGGGTTTTGTTATTTCTCCTAATAAGATGGAGATGGACCAAAGCAAGATTACAGCTGTCTTGGACTGGCCTGTCCCCAGAGACCGTAAACAGCTCCAACGGTTTCTGGGGTTTGCTAACTTTTATAGACGTTTTATCAAGGGTTACAGTCAAATCTCCAAACCCCTTCATGCTCTCACATCTACTAAGACACGTTTCTTTTGGACTCCACTCGCCGATGAGGCTTTTTCCACACTCAAATCTCTGTTTTCTTCCGCTCCCGTCCTCCAGGCCCCCAACCCTGATGAACCTTTTGTTGTGGAGGTTGACGCCTCTAGTACAGGGGTGGGGGCTGTTCTCAGCCAACGTAGCCAAGAGGGCCGTCTTCACCCCTGTGCTTTCTTCTCTAGGAGTCTCTCGTCAGCCGAACGAAACTATGACGTAGGCGATCGGGAGCTGTTGGCTGTCAAATTGGCTCTGGAGGAGTGGCGCCACTGGCTGGAGGGCTCAAGGTTTCCTTTCCTAGTGTGGACTGACCACAAGAACTTAGAGTATCTCCAGTCAGCTCGCCGCTTAAACCCCCGCCAGGCCAGGTGGGCACTTTTTTTCTCCCGGTTTAATTTCACCCTGTCCTATCGTCCGGGCGAGAAGAACGTTAAACCTGACGCTCTGTCTCGTATTTCTGAGGGCGACTCTCCTTCCCTTGGGGTTGAGAAGGACTACATCCTCCCAGAGTCTACCCGTCTAGCTACCACCCGCTTAGAATCTGACCTGAAACGTCTCAACCAATCACTTCCTCCACCTCCTGAATGTCCGAGGGATCGTCTTTATGTCCCTCCTGATTGGGTCAGGAAGGTGTTGGAGTTTGGTCATAGCTCTCGTCTCTTCTGTCACCCGGGCCTAACCAAGACCCTCGCTTTGGTCCGGTCCCTGTTCTGGTGGGAGACCCTGTCCAAGGATGTTGATACCTTTGTACGTTCTTGTCCCGCCTGTTCCCAGTCCAAAACCTCTAGGCGTCCCCCCTCTGGACTTCTTCGTCCTCTTCCCTGTCCTTCTCGTCCCTGGTCCCACATTGGTATGGACTTTGTCACTGGTCTCCCCAACTCAGAAGGCTACACGGTCATTCTCACCATTGTAGATCGTTTCTCCAAGATGACTCATCTTGTACCCCTTAAGAAACTACCGTCTTCTAAGGACTTAGCCCACATCATGGCCCGTGAAGTTTACAGACTTCACGGGCTCCCTCTTAACATTGTTTCTGACAGGGGCCCTCAGTTTGTCTCTCTCTTCTGGAGGGAGTTCTGTAGCCTGCTTGGGATTTCCGTCAATCTCTCTTCTGGCTTCCATCCTGAGACTGACGGCCAGGCTGAGAGGGCTAACCAGGAGGTGGAGGGTAAGCTTAGACTCCTTTGCCAGCAGGACCCTGAAAAGTGGTCCTCCGCTCTCCCCTGGGTGGAACATGCCATTAATACTCTCCCTTCCTCGGCCACTGGTCTTTCCCCCTTTTACGTTGTGTTCGGTTATCAACCCCCTGTCTTTTCTGTTCAGGAACGTGACGCTGCTGTCCCTTCTGCCCATCTAGCGGCCCTCAGGTGCCAGAGGGTCTGGAGGAGAGCCAGACGGGCCTTGCTCAAAACTACGGCGGTCTATATTAGAAAAGCCGACCGCCGCAGGACCCCTCAACCCGACTACAAGGTGGGTCAGAAGGTCTGGCTCTCCACCAAGAATCTCCCCCTCAAGGCACAGTCCCGTAAGCTTGCCCCCCGTTTTATCGGTCCTTTTCCCATTTCCAAAATCATCAACCCCGTTTCTGTTCGTGTCTCCCTGCCCAAGTCCTTCCGTGTCCACCCCACGTTTCATGTTTCCTGTGTCAAGCCTGTGGTAACCTCTGGTTTTCACCCCCCTGTTCGATCCCCTCCTCCTGCCCGCCTTATCGACGGGTCTCCCGCCTATACTGTCCGTCGCCTCCTCCGTTCTAGACGGAGGGGCCGCGGCCTCCAGTACCTGGTTGACTGGGAGGGGTATGGCCCGGAGGAGCGGTCCTGGGTTCCCTCCCGCCATGTTTTGGACAGGTCCCTCATCTCTAGCTTCCACAGGCTCCATCCGGACCAACCAGAGGCGTCCCTTGAGGTGGGGATATGTCACGATTCACGCCTGTTAGGTTAGATTTTAACACCACTCTGTACACTGCTTGTTGCTTCTGGATTCTGTTCTGTCTCCTGTCGGTGTGTGGGTTTAGGTTTGTCTTCATTTTGAAACCGGTTTGTCCTCACCGCTGCGCTGATTAGTTTCAAATCAGCTGCACCTGCTGCTACACCCTTTATAAGCCAGACTCTCACACCAGGTATTTGCCAGATAGTCGAAAACTGTTCACAGCAAGTAGTTATCCCGCGCCCGTTTCTGTCCCTCTTCCTGTTTCATGTATCCTCGCCTCATTGATTTCCTGGTTCTGACGTCTCGCCTGCCTGCACACCTGCCTCTGCCTTCTCCCTCTCGGACTGTCGTTTGCTGGATTAATGTGACTGACCCTGGATCGCCTGACTTCGTCTCATCGCCTGCCCCTATTTGGATCATCTGCTCTCCTGCGTCCTGGTGTGTTCCTTCATCTGCTGGATTACGTCACGCCTCGCTGCGGCCGGCTGTTTTCCTTCACCGGCATCAGCCCCTCCCCGCAGTGGACCTGATCAGCTGGAGTTTCTCCCCGCTGGACCTGATCAGCTGGAGTTTCTCCCCGCTGGACCTAATCAGCTGGAGTTTCTCCCCGCTGGACCTGATCATTCATTCATTCATTCAACCTTTATTTAGTCAGGTAAATCTTTTGAACCTCATGGGCTCATTTACGAAAGCGACCTGCTAAAACTAAAGAACAATGAACAGCAATGGTAGAATTTCCTTAAACAATAAACAAACAAACAATAAACAATAGAAAACAAAAGAGAGAAAAAAATATATATATATATATATTTTTTTTAAACAAAGTATCAAAAAACTAGCAAAACATTATAAGGTATATGTATAAAATCAAAGACAGGAACAAATCTGCATTGGTTTTTGCCAGGATTCCAACAGATTCTGAAAACCATTTAGAGAAGTCAAGTTCGAGAGCTTCAGATCTTTTTGTAAGATATTCCATGAAGCAGGAGCGGAGTAGGAGAAGGCCCTTTTTCCAAGTTCAGTCCTCACTGACGGAACACTGCAGGTAATCATGTCCTGAGAGCGCACGCTGTAGCTGCACTCACGCAAAGACATGTAGGAGGAGATGTATGAGGGCAGCAGACCAAGAAGTGATTTGAAGATGAAAATGTACCAGTGGAAGAGTCTGCGTGAGGTTAATGATGTCCAGTTAACCAGTGAATACAGGGTGCAGTGGTGGGTACGATAATCACAACCAGTTATGAATCTTAGTGCACCATGATAGACAACATCCAACATCCGCAGGGTGCTTGTAGGAGCATTCATGTAGAGAATGTCACCGTAATCAATGGAGGGAAGGAAAGTCACAGATACAAGGCGTTTCCTAACATTCAGTGATAGACATGATCTGTTTCTGAAAAAGAAACCCAGTTTAACTTTCAGTTTCTTCACTAGGTTTTCCACGTGGAGTTTAAAAGAGAGATGTGAATCGATCAGGATACCCAGATATTTATAGGAATCAACAAACTCAATAGGGACACCATTTGAAGATAAAATCAGAGGAGGATCTGCTGGAACCGCCTTCCTATTTGAAAAAAACATCCCTTTTGTTTTATCAGCATTTAGGACAAGTTTGAGACGGAACAAATCTGACTGGATGATGTCAAAAGCGGATTGCAGTAACTGGAAAGCCTTAGCTACTGTTTTAGCTCGGCAATAAACAACTGTATCATCAGCATAGAAATGTAAGGATGCATCAGGGATGCAGTGACCTACATTAGCTATGTAGATTGTAAAGAGAGTGGGTCCTAAAACTGAGCCTTGTGGTACACCATTTTTAACTGTTAAATAGCTGGAAGAAGTACCGTTATGTTGAACACATTGCCTCCGATTGGAAAGATAGTTAGAAAACCAACCGATGGTGTGATCAGAGAAACCGATTTCTGAGAGCTTATGACACAGGATGTTATGATCCACAGTGTCAAAAGCTTTAGACAGGTCTAAGAAAAGTGCAGCACAATAGTCCTTAGCATCCAATGCTTCAACAACATCATTCAGAACCTTCAGAGAAGCAGTTGTTGTGCTGTGTTTTTTCCTGAAACCAGATTGATGAAGAGGTAAGATGTTAAATGAGTCCAGATAGTTTTTGATCTGAGAGTTTATCAGTTTTTCTAGAACCTTGGCTAAGATGCAGAGTTTAGAGATCGGTCGATAATTGTTCAATGAGGTCAGCTGGAGATGAGATCAGTTCAATGAGATCAGCTGGAGTTTCTCTCCGCTGGACCTGATCAGCTGGAGTTTCTCTCCGCTGGACCTGATCAGCTGGAGTTTCTCCCCGCTCGGAAAACCCATCCATCTGTGAGACGACTCGTTCCAGCCAGTGGTCCCTGATCGACACCAGAGCCAATCAGAGCAGAACAAAGAAAGAAAAAATAAAACTTTGATTTAATTGTCTAAACTTTTGTGGTGATTTTGGTCCGGTCATTTTGGGTTCGTGGCACCCTCAGGCAGTTAAGAAGCATTAAGTGTAGAACCACTAGACTGAGGAACAGCTTCTACCCTGAAGCTGTTAGACTCATGAATATCTAACCAGGATTATCACGGTGGAAAAAAAAAAACCCACACTGATGCCACATGGATTGTTGATGTGTGCTTCTGATTATCCATGCTGCTGATTATTTCGTGCTGCTGATTATTTCCTGCTGCTGTATTCATTCGTACTCATCTACTCACACTCATATTTATGCTGCTGTTTGGCGTATTGTTTTGCACTATTAGTGTTTAGCGTATTTCTTGTTTATATCTTAGATCCTTATTACTGTTTCTTTTTACAATTTATATTACATTTGTGTAAACAATTTTGTTCCACCTCATGCACCACATATGATGCAAATGATAACACCTACTTGAACTTGAAGATATATGCTAAACTTATGTGTTAAACCATACTGTATATTATAAAACTTATGTTAACTTAAACGTATATGGCATACTTTCAGGAGGATTAATCCTCACAAAGCAACTGGCCCAGACAACATCCCCGGGAAGGTGCTGAACGACTGTGCTGACCCCACTCACTCAGCACACACTTTTTGCCCAGCTAAAGAGCATTGGCCCTCATGCACGAACCGTTCGTACGCACAGATTTGTTCTTATACTGTTCGTACGAGTGATTTAGGATCATTTGTGGCATCCAACAATGTTTTCGTATCCTAGGATTTTTTTCAGATACGAACAAAATTTACGAGTGGTCCGGACCTGTCGTATATTTTAGGAGCGTCAGTCTGCTGTCATCCAGACGGGATTTCTCCACTAATAACTTCATATTTCGTTATTTAGAAAATATTTTGAGTTTAAAAAAGTCACGCACCACAATTGTTTTTGACAATAGGTTCTGTTTGAATTAGAATTATAATTTTAAGTTTAATTTGTCTGGTGTGTCGCGCAGGTGAGTCGTGCGCTCCCCTTGGTCATCAAAGCCGCTCCTCATATTAACACCCAGGTACATAAAATCCCCATACACCGCCGCAGAACAAGTACGGATTAAGACTGATCTTGTGCCAAACACCATCGGAGCAATAGATTATTATATCTGATTCGAAATATAACCTGCAGAATGTGGCTGCGCGATGACCAGGAGGAGCGCGCATGAGAGAAGCTGCTGAGCGCGCCGTGCGTCCATCTCCCTCTCGCCACACATAAAAAAGAAGTGCCCAAAGTACCGATCCGTTCCGAGCCGAGTGGAACCTGCGCTTCTGCCCCCTCTTCCCCCCTCCTCCGCCTCCATCACCTCGCCCTCAGCTCCATGCGCCGCGTTGTGCAGGCGATGGAGCCGTGAGCCGCGCGCACTGAAGAACCGAGCTGGAGAAGCGCGGGGGGGGGGGCAGGCGTCTAGATCAGTGAGACCAGCAGACCCACCAGTCTGGACCACTTTCTGCGACACACGTGCACTCTGAGTCCAGGAACAGGGGTTTTTGTTTCCAACATCGCACAGAAAGGATGTGGGGCTTGTGCTGCAAAACATGTTGGCATCTTGCGCAGCGTGGCATTTATTGTCCATCATCTCCTGACCACCTCCTGTCCGTGCTGCGGCGAGACGTTTGTTTGAAGCCATTTTCAGATCAAACCATTTATTCTTGATTTCTGATACTGTACGACCCACGGGAGACACAACATATGCACTACAATATTAATATGATGTTAACTGTAGTTTCGAGACAATTTAAAATGCTTCTGTTGAAAAACACATCCGACACTTGCGGGGGGGTGGGGGGTAGCGGTGCCACTCTTCTGAATAAGTGAAACTATAATGTAACACAGTAAAATTAAAGATATTTGACCATCCGACACTTGCGGGGGGGTGGGGGGGGTAGCCACAGCGCCACTGAGAGCAGAACTCCGAACGCGTGAAGTTCCTCTTACTTCTTGATTCAGAATGAATGGACACTTCCTGCTGTCAGAAGGCAGGAAACGTGGCCTTATATGGTGTTTTGAGGGGTGGGAATTATGTAAATGACCTCTACGCGAGCACGCGCAGGTTGATAGAACAGGTGGGATTCATCATATTTACGCAACCCATTTACACACGTTTCCTGTGGATAGAAAACGTTGTTGGATCTGACGTGGCATGTTCGTACGAACACTCCGTACGAACAAAAGTAGGAGAAATCTAGGATAATAATACGAACATTTTCGTGCATGAGGGCCATTAAGTGTAGAACTACTAGACTGAGGAACAGCTTCTACCCTGAGGCTGTTAAGACTCATGGATCTCTACACTGTAATACCAAACAGTTGTCCTAGCTCATAACTAATAAGGTCACAACAGTCAATTGTCGTTAAGGAGTTGACCGAACTATTAAAGTGTTGAGCTCAGTTGCGATTTATGCCACTTTAATTGAAGAGGGCTCAATATTTCAGAGTTAATTTGTGTGGAACGCTCAAAAGTTTTAGGAACCATAGTGTGACGTTAGCAACGTCATCACGTTCTGGTGGGTGGGTCTTATCTCTTCCTCGGGTGAGATGAGTCGGCCATCTTGAATTTGCCTCGATGTGGATAATTTTTTGCCAACCTGAGAGGATGTGGACTACGGTTTAATTTGTTTTTATTTGTTTGCAATGCGCATTTCCCCCATCCCCACCCCCGCTTCAAACCACCACCACCTCAGTTTTTCTCAGGCCCTGTTTACACGGACACTGTGTGGGGGAAACGCAACTTTTGGGTATGTTAATTAGGTTGAAAGTTTTGCGTTGACATGGGCGAATTCTGTGGATACGACTCTCTCCCCCCCACCCCCCGTACTCATGAATTTACTGTAGTTACCATGCTGGGCCATTAGATGGCGCTGTGATTTTTGGAACCTTCACTACTGCGCATGCGTGCCACTGCTGCCTGAGGTAAACAGAGCACACGAGGCAGCCTGTTTTCCTCTCTGGCTAAAAGTTCAGCTACTACAAGTTGTTGTCAACAAGTTAAAGCTGGAATTTGGATAAGAGTCAACAGATTTGACACCAAGTGGGACCGCTTCATCTAACAAGCTGCACACCAGTTGCTGACTGGACCGGAACCGAGTCAACATGTCTGACTTTAGTCCGTGAGAATCAGCTGATTTACAGCAGCGCTACAAGGTAAACAATGTTCTTAATAATGTTTCCTTGTGTTTAGTTCGATCACAGAACAACCAACTGAGGTTTTATTTTTATTTTTTTCCTGCGAGGTCGAAGCTGTTCCACGAAGCGGACCGGCGGTTCGGATGTGGGTCCAGTGACAGTGTCCACCAGGATGAACAACAGAGTCCAGTTCATTAAAGTTCGGTTAACGTGTTTTTAAAAGTGTTCAATTTAATTCTCAGTGTTTGTGACATGAGTTTGTGGTGTTGAATAAATAAATAAATTAAAAATCAACCTGGTGTCTTCATTTTCAACATGCAGCATGTTAGGCATGACGTAACGAGTCCAGATAGCTTCATTTAGCTCAGATAAATGTAAATATCTCCCACGCTAACATAAATACTGTTTATTATTGTTAAACTGTTAATATATAGCACATTTAGTATGTTATAGTGCAGCGTGACACGTGAAATGTCCGACTGCCTCGTTAACAGACAACTGGATCCAGGCAGCTGGCTCTCTTCCAACACAGATGCAGGTAAGGTGTAGAATAATTAAATATGAGAATCAAAATATATTCCATCAGCTATAGTTCAGAAAGTGGTGCGTGTGTCCACTGTCCAGTCCACCGCCATTGTTAAAATGCCGGCTGTCTGCGCGTGCATGTGTTCAAACAAAAGCTCCGCGGGAGATGTTTACATTATCAACGGGGGGTCAGCGAAAAAGTTCCACTTTGAGAGCAGGGTCAGAAAAGTATCGGTGTCAAAGAGGGGGGCCAGTGAACTCTTGTAGGCGATAAGCAAAGTCGCAAAGAGAAAGTAGCGGTTACACTCAAAATACGCGCCGTGTAAACTGGCCCTCAGTCTAAAGGCTGGTTTATACTTCTTGTCGCACGTCTTTTACCCCCCATTGAGTGAAAAAAAGTTGCGCAACTTCCGTCTGCACTCCCGCTGCGATCCCCCGGTGACAGCTGTCTTGTACATGGCCCCCAGTCAGAACTCCGAGACGCGGAGGTTGCGGCTCGGAGCGTGTGATTGGTTCAAAGTTTGTGGGCGTTTTTTGTTTGGATGTCAATATATGGTGTATCACACCGCTACCCGCTACTCTTCCAGAAGACGGTTTTTGCTTTGACGCAAACCGTGCGTCTCTGCGGGGGTGGAGAGAGCTTGGATACCACACAGTTTGCGCATTGCCCCCAACACACACACACACACCAATACATACATACATACATTATATATATATATATATATATATATATATATATAT
>JBBPBX010091045.1:0-14006 GCA_038048925.1 Garcialebias charrua
CAGCCTGGTGCGCCACGCCTGAGAAACAAGAGAAGCATTTCTAGAGGTGATCTGGAAAGCCTGTTTCTTGGTGCCTTTCCCCATTCCATGAGTCTTTTTATAGATCCATTCCCCCATCCCACTGGTCATCTCTAAACCTACAAACTCATACAGTTCGCTGATTTCCTTTAGTGGGTTGCGTGTCAGATCTTCATAGCGGATCATTTTGTAGCGGCCTTTTAAAAATGAAGGAGGTTTCAAGACTGCCCTCTCGTTGATACGTATGTGGCTATGGCAAATTTCCTGCATGACTTTATACTGGACCATATATAAAGGTGTTTCCTTTTGTTCCAAGACAATAGAGCTGTCTAACACAAACGCTTTTCGTGAGGCTTCTCTAGAATTCATTACAGCCCGAGGGTCCCGGACCAAATGAATAATTCTGAAGTCCAGGCTGGGGTCTTGCAACAGGGGGTAAAGGGATTCCAGCTCAAAAAATCTCACTTCTTTTAATACCACATGACTGTATCTGTTGCAGGCCTTCTCAGCTTTGAGCAAACCTCGAGCATCACATTTGTCTTTACACAGAGTCACGTTGGTCACTGTGAGAGAGCAGGCTGGAGGCGCACAAAGTGCCCGACTGTCAGTCCATGCAAACAAGGTGGACACATTATAGTTTTCTGGCAGATAGGAGTCCATTACTGAGAAGTCACACTTGAATAGACTCCGCGTTAAATCCCTCACAGCCATTCGAAGGAGCTTCGCACTAGGTTTCTCCACCTTGGACCACACATGCCAGGCGGGCTCCATTAGATAGAAAACAGACGGGTGCTGACTGAAAACCTGACCCAGGAAGGATGAACCTGATCGCCATGATGAGAGCAGCAATACGTGAACTTTGCCTTGAGGAGGAGCAGACTCAAAGACACCAAGGTGAATGAACCAGCTGTGGAAGAACACCACTGCTGTCCCCTGCAAAAACAACAGAAAAAGCATGGTCTTGAATGTAACTCTGTAGTAGTGCCTCATGTCTATGGGTCACTGTCAGCTTCTAGTGTGGGACAGTATCTGCCGTTTTTGTGCTTTGTTGATCAGAGTTTTCTTCTGCAAAAAAGAAGAGAGACATAAGATAAACGAGATTTTGACTCAATACCAGTATGCATAATTCCTCAGTCAAAGATTTTCTATATAAATCAACCAGCTCTGGTTAAACAAAGTGTTCCTGCTTCTTTTATTATTTGTGGCTATGGTGATGTCAAAGTTTGTATTGCCACTTTTTTGGCACTGGCACTTGGCACCCTATAATATTATCCTATTTAAAGTTTTAGAGACCAGGAATAGGAGGTTAATGCCAAAAGAAATAGTTTTTGCACATGATGTCATGACCTGCGGTTTGCTTGTTTTTTGTTTTTGTCATTGGTTTCTTCCCTGTGTTATTCACAGTTGCATTTTTTGTTCAAGTTCAAGTTCAAGTTCCTTTATTATCCCCGAGGGGCAATTAGTTTTGCAGTAGGTGTACAGATTCATACATATGCACATACACTCACATACACATACAATAAAACATTAAAGTAACAGTGTTAAAATTATTGTGCATTGAGAAACCTGATTGCTACAGGGATAAATGAGTTTTTAAATCTGTTTGTTCTACATTTGGGTTGTAGAAACCTGCGTCCAGATGGGAGCAGCCTGAACTCGTCATGGAGTGGGTGATCAGGGTTTGCCAGAATCTGCCTGGCCTTG
The DNA here is from genome assembly GCA_038048925.1 of Garcialebias charrua. Taxonomy (NCBI): domain Eukaryota; kingdom Metazoa; phylum Chordata; class Actinopteri; order Cyprinodontiformes; family Rivulidae; genus Garcialebias; species Garcialebias charrua. Next base: position 1,723 of record JBBPBX010091045.1, read on the forward strand.
TTCACTGACCTCACCTTGTGTAGGTCTGCAAGGTTCTTTAGGTCTATGCCAGCAGTTTTGCTGCACATCCTGACAATCCCCGAGAGTTTGCTTTTGTTCTTACAGGTCAAAAGTCCAAACCAACAGATGAAGGAAAAGGTTAAAATAGACTCAATAAAACATGAATAAAACATTCTCATAAAAGTTGAATCAACATTAAAACCACAAAGCTTCCGATAAAAATACATTCTCTGGTGGGCCTTTTTACAAAGTGAATTAACATGGAAGTCAAAGGTCAATTTATCATCAAGAACAGTTCCCAGGTATTTATATTGTTGCACTACCTCCACAGCTTCACCGTCAATGACGGTTCATTAGACCTTTACTTTATTTCTCACCTGTCCCTTGTTTGCCATTCAGCCCAGCTGCATCCACTTATTCCTCATCTCTCCCAGTACTTCTAAATCCTTGGTTCTCACCTAGTTGTTCATCTGTTATACTGTTTGTTCTCCTGCCTGGTCCCTGTGTGTTACTCGTTTTTTAGTTCTCTTTGAAAAATTGTTTGCTTTCTTGTCAGCCATTTACTTTTTACTAATAAATTCTTAGATTGCTCTCTAGCCAACCTGTTTCAGTCTGCATTCTTGGGTCCTTCCAAAACCATTTTAACACGTGCACTAGCACCTACAAAGATAAACTACAAAAGAGTATCACCATATATAAATTCTTATTTTCTTAAGAAAGCTCTTGTACAACAAGATAAATGCACAAACCAGTTAGGCAAGCCACTATTTTTGACTATTTTGTAGGTCAAAACTGAAAAGTTTGGTGATTGCTGCTTTAACAGGCAAAAAATAATAATCTCATGTATGAAAGGATCTTAAGCATCTCTCACTTGTTTTAATCTGTTTACATCATACTGGAAAATGAAAATAATAATAACTTTTATTTATAATGCACTTAACATACACAATGGATCTCAAAGTGCTACAGTGAGTGAACATCAGATAAAATCAAGATAAAAAGCAACCATAAAAGCAAACGAGAGGAGGAACAACCAGGGGGATAATGCCTCAGAATGATCACGTCAAAAACTTAAAATGCACAAAATGCAGATAAAATACTCAAATAAGAACTATGGGTGTAATAAAAAACAAAAGTACAATTCAATCAATTTAAAAACTGGGTAAAAAAAAGTTTTAGGGCCTTTTTTAAATCATGTCACGCACGGTCTTTGGGGCCCTCAGATTAGATATGAAGGTGTGTTCCACATCCGAGGGGCAGCGCAGGAGAAAGCCCGGTCTCGTGTTGTGCGGGACCAAGACCTGGGAGTGAGAAGAAGATGAGTTTTGGAAGAGCAGAGAGTGCCTGAAGGACAATGAGGGGTGAGAAGTTCTTTTAAATAAGATAGCACATTACCGTCCAAGCATTGGAAGGTGAGCAGATACATTTTTTAAGGGATCCAGGCAGAAACAGGAAGCCAGTGTAGTGAACGGAGTACAGGGACGATGTGCTCATGCTTACGCACTCTCATCAGGACCCTGACAGCGCTGTTCTAGACATACTGAAGTTTTTGTATGTTCTTGCAGGAATCCCGACAAGAAGTGCATTGCAGTACATGTAGTCCAGTCTGGAGGAGACAAAGGCATGGACGAGGTTTTCTGCATCAGTGAAGGACAGTGTACCGAAGCTTTGCAATATTTCGAAGATGAAAAAAAGAAGTTTTACAGATATGCTTATAGCTTTCAAAGGTGAGTTGTGGATCAAAAATAACACCAAGATTGGTGGCTGGAAAGAGAAATGTTCTGGCCAGAGAATGTGATACTGAGGATTTTTTGTTCTTGAATTTGATATGACGTACCAATTTGAATTTGTTCCGTTTTTGAAATGTTAAGGTGAAGGAAATGTTGCTGCATCCATGCCTTTATCTCATTCAGACAAGCTGTGAGCGTGGAAAGAGAAGAAAGTGGAGAAAATGGAGAAGCTGAAGATGATGTAGATGGGGTCTCAGACACATTGCTACCCAGCTTAAGATACAGCTGAGTGTCATCAGCATAGCAATGAAATGAGACCCCATAGCTGCCGATAATACACCCAATGTACAAGTTAAAAAGAAGGGTCCCAGGATTGATCCTTGGGGCATACCACAAGAAACAGGATGGCTAAATGACCTGGCATGCCCAATGGAGACTAATGCCCCTTTTCCACCGGTCGGCTCGGGTCGGATGTTACGTCATATGTGCGTCGCAGAGACCCCCTTTCATCCTTTCCCACCGGATATTCCGAGCGGAGCCGCGCGAGATTTCCTGAGATTTTCGGGCCGGTTTCAGAGGTGTACTGAAGCGAGCTCACCCGCTCCGGAAGTAGGAAGGAGGAGACGAGAGCTGTTTTTACGGAAGCGAGGGACGCGATCACTGCAGGACTTTTACATGATAAACACGGTAAAAACAATTATTATTTTTTAAATTTATAGCAAAGATGGGTCTTCAGCTGAACGTGTCCTTAATAAAATCACGTACTGCTCAAAACTGCACGATTTTAAAAAGTAGTTTCGCCACGAGCAACACGCGGCGCGCGGGCGGCTTTATGTCTTTAAATGTAGCTCAATGAACAGATATAAAATATATTTCATAGCTGACTTTAATAGTACGAGGGCTCCTGAGCTTAACCACGCTTTAATATTGTCACGTATGGTCAAATGTGCTGCATTTAAAGTAGTTTCGCTTTGACTTTTTCCAAAACCTGTGTTTGCACAACGAAAATAAATTATAAAAATTCGAATTTTATTTCAAATAACTCCAACAGGATACATTTCGTATATGAACATGTTGTGATCACACTAGATTTTTTTGAAAAATATCAGCTTTGTGGTTTTTGATAGAATTGATAATATGTGATACAAAGTAGAAAATAATGGACGTAGGTTGACACATTTATGTCTATAAAACATTGAATTTTATTTCAAATAACTCCAACAGGATACATTTCGTATATGAACATGTTGTGATCACACTAGATTTTTTTGAAAAATATCAGCTATGTGGTTTTTGATAGAATTGATAATATGTGATACAAAGTAGAAAATAATGGACGTAGGTTGACACATTTATGTCTATAAAACATTGAATTTTATTTCAAATAACTCCAACAGGATACATTTCGTATATGAACATGTTGTGATCACACTAGATTTTTTTGAAAAATATCAGCTATGTGGTTTTTGATAGAATTGATAATATGTGATACAAAGTAGAAAATAATGGACGTAGGTTGACACATTTATGTCTATAAAACATTGAATTTTATTTCAAATAACTCCAACAGGATACATTTCGTATATGAACATGTTGTGATCACACTAGATTTTTTTGAAAAATATCAGCTATGTGGTTTTTGATAGAATTGATAATATGTGATACAAAGTCTTTATTGTGTTCTTCTTCTAGTGGTGGCTAGTACTGTAGTAAATAGCTTGAGGAACACTACTGCCACCATGTGGTAAGACGAGTAGGATTCTGGACCCCGCCCACAGAAGGGGTACAAAAAAGCTGTGGAAACAGAACATAGATGTGACCCGACCCGAACTGAGCCGACCTGAGCCGATCCAACCCGAGCCGAGCCGAGCGGTGGAAAAGAGGCATAACTCTGTTCTGTCTGTCAGGTATGATCGGAACCACTCCAGGGCAGTGCCATTGAGCCCTGCAAAATCCTGTAAAGGGTGTGGAGCAGGCTACAACGATCCACTGTGTTAAAGGCTGCCGAAAGATCAAGAAACTGAGACCAATTTCTCCAGAACTTTAGCAAGGAAGGGAAGGTTAGAAATGGGTCTGTAATTTGACAGGCCATGAGGATCGAGGGTAGTTTTTTTGAGAAGGGGTTTAATTATGGCTGATTTCAGGGAAGGGAGAATATGACCAGATTGGATAGATTGATTAACTATGGTGGTGATAAGAGGACTGAGAAAGGCAATGTTAGCCTTGACCAGGGCTGTTAGGAAGGGGTGAAGAGCACATGTGGAGGGTTTCATGGCCCTGACAGTGGCTTCAACTTCCTTCACACAGACCTCTGGTAAAGAGCAGAAGGAGAGAGAGGGCAGGGGGTGAAGTGGTGAGGGCTGACCGGATTTTTTGGATCTTGTTTTGGAAAAAGGAGATAAAGTTATTACAAAGATCATTAATGGAGTCATGTTGTTCGTGGCTGAAGGAGGTGAGTGATTGTTGAAAAAAGTATTTTGGATTTACCAGAATTTGTTTGGTTTCAACTGAAGTGACGTCTAAAACCTGAGGCACCAGTTTCACTTCATTACCGGTAATTCTGTATGCTCCTACTTTTAATTGCACCTGAATCATCACTTACCGGTACTAGTCAAACTACATTTCAGGTAAAAGTTTATTTTTAGGTTATCCTGTATAAGCTGTGGATCACCTCTCACAGGGTGCACTTGAGTTACATATCTGAGTTTATACCAGCTAACTTGTTAGAAATCACATATTGAAATACCTCTAGTGTTACACTTTATGGAGTACGGTATTTTAAAAAAATTTTTTTTCAAAACATGCCACATATTTCTGTCCTTTAAACCACAAACATTTTGGCCTCTAACGGGGTTCAAATGTGTCATTTAAGGATACATCTTCACACGTTCAAGAACAAATGTTCAATTATATTTGATCTTCTTTAAAAATTCCTTCTGATTCTGTAATAGTTTATGAGTGTGATTCGTTGACATGAATAAAAATGGATGAAATGTTTCTGAATTATCTTGTTGTTCAAAAGTGAAACCCAAAGGTCTGTTTCTGTGAGTCACCATACTGTATTTTTTAAAGCCATCAGCTTTGTGCTCAAGACGTGGGGCTGTACTACGGGACAAAAGCTTCAGCTACACACCCTTTCAGCTTGCAGATTGACTGTGGCACTTTGGCTCCTCTGACTTGTGGAATCCCTCAAGGGTCTATTTTAAGCACACTGCTTTTTAATCTTTACATGTTGGATTGGGGTCCATTTTTTAGAAAATATGAGATAAATTTTATGGCTTCACTGATGATACTCAGTTATATCAGTCCATTTAGACAGGGTCACTCCACTGGAACCACTATTGAACTGTCTGAATAATATGTCTGGTTGAAACTAAAATTCCTGAATATAAATTAAAATAAAACTGAAGTCATCAGCTTTGGTAAATGTAATGCCCCCAGCACTCTTGGACCCTATTGGATCCATGCAGCCACTCCTCTGTTGGGGATTTGGGGGCTATTTTGAATGGAGCTTTTAAATTAGACTAACAAATGCAGTTTTTTCCATCTAAAACAGATTTCCAAGGTGAAGTCTTGTCTCCCTTTCAGAGACCTTGAAAATATAATTCACACATTTATTACCTCTAGTTTGGACTATTGTAATGCTTTGTATGTTGGTTTAGATAAATCATCTTTACATCACTTACAACTCATCTTTTAACAGCAACTTGTATAAAACATGAACACAGAAGCCTCGTCCTGGCTTCTTTTCTTCGGAATCCCGTTCACTTCCAGATTGATTTTAAGATTTTATTGCTTGTTTTTAAAGTTTTAAAAAGGTTGGATCCTTCATATTTATGCAATCTTCTTAACATCTACACTCCAGTAAGAGCACTCCAGTCTACCAACCAGTTTCTCTTAGATGCCCCCAAACTGAAGTCCAGAGAAGATCAGGTGTTTGTGATTATCGTACTGCTCCAAATCTGTGGAATAGATAGACCTTTTACCAGTTGACGTCATCACGCAAAGCTTGCCTGAAACGAGCGTTCTGATTGGACGGCAAAAAGCCGCGCCAATTTGAAACCGGATCTCGGGGGTTAGTAGGAAGGAGCCGGGTAGCTTTAATGATGGCGAGTAGTAATTTAGAAGCTTGTCTTCTTAAAATAGTGAACAACCGCTGGTCAAAATGCCTGAACATTGTGCCGCGGACACGAGAGGAGGAAACCGCACGCCCATACACACTGTCTTAGACGGGGTTGCTTTTTTGGCTACAGATGAACCGTGCGCGCGGCGGGGCTGCCTGAACCTTCACCCAGGCAGGAGCCACTAAGTCCCGGCTACACCTGATCCAGTGCGCCCTGGAGGTCCAGAACCGGCTGGACCCAGCCAGGAGCCACTAAGTCCTGGCTACAGATGAACCGTGCGCGCGGCGGGGCTGCCTGAACCTTCACCCAGCCAGGAGCCACTAAGTCCCGGCTCAAAAAATCATGCATTTACTGGTAGCTTAATGATTTTAGAAGATTCGGTTAACGGTTGGCTTATCAAACGTTTTGACATTCCACTCACCTGCTCTTCAGTGGGGCCGAAGGAAGAATCTCCTTGCATGTCGCAGGTCAAAACAGGCCGAAACCCCAACACACGCAGCGGAGACCGAAGAACAACGCGGTCTCGTCGAACCAGCTAGCTGCTGCTAGCTTAGCAGCTGTCCAGTAGCATTCCGCTGCGGGAGATCGTTCTCCGCCCTGTCTGTTTCCCATATCCAAGATGTAATGTAGGAACGTAATCCACGGAGCTTGGATCATTAATGTCCATGCCAGATAAAAAACGCACACACGTTGATGCTTCGTGCCGGGGTCCGACTCCCCGCGCGCCGCTTACCCCAGACTTCCGGTAAATTCTGGAAAAATACGAGTGCGCATGCGCGATGACGTCAACTGGTAAAAGGTCTATTATTTGTTTCTTTATGTCACAGAATGACTTTTAGTTGATTTAATTACACACACACACACACACACACACATGCACACATGCACGCGCGCACACACACACACACACACACACATATATATACAGTATATATATAATATATATATAAATATATTTGCAGTATACAGTATAATGTTCCATTTGTATGAAGCTTTGTAGAAAGTTCTTCATTCATGTTTTTTGCCAATTTTCACTTCCATATTTACTTGAAAAGAAGTTCCCACTTCCCTTTTTTTCAGTGTCATTGATTATCTTTAAGTTGAGAAGTTTCTTAAGTTTTAGGCAACGTCTTATTCATGCTTTGCATCATGTTGCCTTATCTTCTCCAGACTGTCAAAATACATAAGTTTGAATCTCTGTTAGTATTTTAGGACTTGCCAGTGTGCAGAAAACTAATGAAATGTTGGCAATACATCATGCACATTCGTATACAGTATTGCATACAGTTTGTATGTGCTTCACCTAATACTAGTTTCTGGATCTAATTAACAGAGCTGATATTATATAATCTTATGATTCTGAAGGGTTAGAATCCCATAAAGAAATGCATATCCCTCTCCGCTTTCCATAGGTTTAGCTTGATTAGTTTTATGTTGAGAAATGTGCATGTTCTAGCCATTTTAGTGATTTTTTTTGAATGACGTTATACAGTCTCATGCAGACATTGTGCTCAGAGTATGTGTTTAGGATGACCCCAAATTACCACCACACCAAATTTGAGCTTTGCAAAGCATCATCAGCAAACCCAAAAATGGATGCAGTTCAGACATTTTTAGATCTTATCTTGTCTTAGTATCTATATAAATGTCTGAATTGCATGCATTTTTGGTGTGGTGACCTTTTTGATTTGGTTTGACTCTAAAAGGGAATGAACACTCACACACAGACAAACAAAGACAAAAACATTATCGCTCCACCTTTGCCTCTTGTGGGTGGGTGACTAAAAAGTAATTTTGTAATCAACACTCAAAAGGCTTTGCTTTTTTTTTGTGTGTGTGTCTCTCATTCTTCAACATGAACAAGACAAGGTAGGTACCAAAAAAAAAAAAAAGTAATGTTGGAAAAAAGTATTTTAGCTTTAAGACAAGTATCTAGTTAAACTCATTCTGGAGCCCAAGTTTTTTTGTTGTTGTTGTTGTTTTTTACAAAGTAGACGTCGTCTCTTTCAGGGAAGACCCTGCATTTTTCAACAAGATAATGCCAGACCACATTCTGCAGCAATCACAACATCATGGCTACGTAGGAGAAGGATCCAGGTACTGAAATGTCCAGCCTGCAGTCCAGATCTTTCACCTATAGAGAACATTTGGTGCATCATAAAGAGGAAGGTGCGACAAAGAAGGCCCAAGACGATTGAACAGTTAGAGGCCTGTATTAGACATGAATGGGAGAGCATTCCTATTTCTAAACTTGAGAAACTGGTCTCCTCTGTCCCCAGACGTCTGTTGAGTGTTGTAAGAAGAAGGGGGGATGCCACACAGTGGTAAACATGGACTTGTCCCAACTTTTACGAGATTTGTTGACGCCATGAAATTTTGGGGCTTTATGCCCCTAGTAGGGTCACCCAAGGCAGACAGGTCCTAGGTGAGGGACGAGACAAAGCGCAGCCCACAAGACCCCTTATGATGAGTAATATAAATGGAAACAATGTTCCCTCGCCCGGACGCGGGTCACCGGGGCCCCACTCTGGAGCCAGGCCCGGAGGAGGGGCACGTTGGCGAGCGCCTGGTGGCCGGGCTTTCACCCATGGAGCTCGGCCGGGCACAGCCCGAAGAGGAGACGTGGGTCCCCCTTCCCATAGGCTCACCACCTGTGGGAGGGGCCAAAGGGGTCGGGTGCATTGTGGAATGGGTGGTGGCCGAGGGCGGGGACCCTGGCGGTCTGATCCTCGGCTACAGAAGCTGGCCATTGGGACATGGAATGTCACCTCTCTGGTGGGGAAGGAGCCTGAGCTAGTGTGTGAGGTTGAGAGGTTCCGGCTAGAAATAGTCGGACTCACCTCAACGCATGGCTCTGGCTCTGGAACCAGTTTCCTTGAGAGGGGTTGGACACTCTTCCACTCTGGAGTTGCCCCTGGTGAGAGGCGCCGAGCAGGAGTGGGCATACTTGTTGCCCCCCATCTCGGTGCCTGTACGTTGGGGTTCACCCCGGTGAACGAGAGGGTAGCCTCCCTTCGCCTACGTGTGGGGGGACGGGCTCTGACTGTTGTTTGTGCCTATGCGCCGAACGGCAGCGCAGATTACCCACCCTTTTTGGAGTCCTTGGAGGGGGTATTGGAGGGTGCGCCTCCTGGGGACTCCCTTGTTCTGCTGGGGGACTTCAACGCTCACGTGGGCAATGACAGTGAGACCTGGAGGGGTGTGGTTGGGAGGAACGGCCCCCCTGATCTGAACCCGAGTGGTGTTCTGTTGTTGGACTTCTGTGCTCGTCATGGATTGTCCATAACGAACACCATGTTCAGGCATAAGGGTGTCCATATGTGCTCTTGGCACCAGGACACCCTAGGTCGTAGTTCAATGATCGACTTTGTTGTCGTCTCATCTGATCTGCGGCCGCATGTCCTGGACACTCGGGTGAAGAGAGGGGCGGAGCTGTCAACTGACCACTACCTGGTGGTGAGTTGGCTCCGATGGTGGGGGAGGATGCCGGTCAGACCTGGCAGACCCAAACGTATTGTGAGGGTCTGCTGGGAACGTCTGGCAGAGTCTCCCGTAAGACGGAGCTTTAACTCCCACCTCCGGGAGAGCTTTGAACACGTTCCGAGGGAGGCGGGGGACATTGAGCCCGAGTGGGCCATGTTTCGCGCCTCTATTGTCGAGGCAGCTTATCGGAGTTGTGGCCGCAAGGTTGTTGGTGCCTGTCGTGGTGGCAACCCTCGAACCCGGTGGTGGACACCGGCGGTGAGGGATGCTGTCAAGCTGAAGAAGGAGTCCTATTGGGCCTTTTTGGCCTGTGGGACCCCGGAAGCAGCAGATAGGTACCGGCAGTCCAAGCGGCATGCGGCTCGGGTGGTTGCTGAGGCAAAAACTCGGGCGTGGGAGGAGTTCGGAGAGGCCATGGAGAATGACTTCCGTACGGCTTCGAGGCGATTCTGGTCCACCATCCGGCGTCTCAGGGGGGGAAAGCGGTACGCGACCAACACCATTTATGGTGGGGATGGCGTGCTGTTGACCTCAACTCGGGATGTTGTGAGTCGGTGGGCGGAATACTTCGAAGACCTCCTCAATCCTACTGGCACGTCTTCCACTGAGGAAGCGGAGCCTGGGGACTTTGGATCGGGCTCTCCAATCTCTGGTGCGGAGGTCGCCGAGGTGGTTAAAAAGCTCCGCGGTGGCAAGGCTCCGGGGGTGGATGAGATTCGTCCTGAGTTCCTTAGGGCTCTGGATGTTGTGGGGTTGTGTTGGCTTACGCGACTCTGCAATATCGCGTGGACATCGGGGGCAGTTCCCTTGGATTGGCAGACTGGGGTGGTGGTTCCCCTATTCAAAAAGGGGGACCGTAGGGTGTGTTCCAACTATAGAGGGATCACACTCTTAAGCCTCCCTGGTAAGGTCTATTCAGGGGTTCTGGAGAGGAGGGTCCGTCGGATAGTCGAACCTCGGATTCAGGAGGAGCAGTGTGGTTTTCGTCCTGGTCGTGGAACACTAGACCAGCTCTACACCCTCAACAGGGTCCTGGAGGGTGCGTGGGAGTTTGCCCAACCAGTTTACATGTGCTTTGTAGACTTGGAAAAGGCATTCGACCGCGTCCCTCGGGGGGTTCTGTGGGGTACTCCGGGAGTATGGGGTACCAGGCCCATTGATATGGGCTGTTAGGTCCCTGTACGACCGGTGTCAGAGCTTGGTCCGCATTGCCGGCAGTAAGTCAGGCTCGTTTCCGGTGAGAGTTGGACTCCGCCAAGGTTGCCCTTTGTCACCGATTCTGTTTATAACTTTTATGGACAGAATTTCTAGGCGCAGCCAAGGTGTTGAGAGGATCCGTTTTGGTGGCCTTAGAATCGCTTCTCTGTTTTTTGCAGATGATGTGGTCCTATTGGCTTCATCAGCTCGTGATCTACAGCTTTCACTGGAGCGGTTTGCAGCTGAATGCGATGCGGCCGGGATGAGGATCAGTTCCTCCAAATCCGAGGCCATGGTCTTGAGCCGGAAAAGGGTAGCGTGCCCTCTCCGGGTCGGGGAGGAGGTCCTGCCCCAAGTGGAGGAGTTTAAGTATCTCGGGATCTTGTTCACGAATGAGGGAAAACTGGAGCGTGAGATCGATAGGCGGATAGGTGCAGCGTCCGCAGTGAAGCGGGCGCTGTACCGGTCTGTCGTGGTGAAGAGAGAGCTGAGTCAAAAGGCAAAGCTCTCAATTTACCGATCGATCTACGTTCCCACCCTCATCTATGGTCATGAGCTTTGGGTTATGACCGAAAGAACAAGATCTCGGATACAAGCGGCTGAAATGAGTTTTCTCCGCAGGGTGGCTGGACTCTCCCTTAGAGATAGGGTGAGAAGCTCAGTCATCCGGGAGGGACTCGGAGTAGAGCCGCTGCTTCTCCACATCGAGAGGAGCCAGTTGAGGTGGCTCGGGCATCTGGTTAGGATGCCTCCTGGACGCCTCCCTGGTGAGGTGTTCCGGGCATGTCCCACCGGGAGGAGACCCAGAGGAAGACCCAGGACACGCTGGAGGGACTATGTTTCTCGGCTGGCCTGGGAACGCCTTGGGATTCCCCCAGAGGAGCTGCTCCAAGTGGCTGGGGAGAGGGAAGTCTGGGCCTCCCTACTTAGGCTGCTACCCCCGCGACCCGACCCCGGATAAGCGGAAGAAAATGGATGGATGGATGGAGGATATTTTTCCCTTAAAATGATACATTCTCTCAGTTTAAACTTTTGATCTGTGATTTGTGTTCTATTCTGAATAAAATATTAGATGTTGGCACCTCCACATCATTGCATTCAGTTTTTATTCACAATGTGTTTAGTGTCCCAACTTTTTTGGAATCTGGTTTGTATGTGTGAAACCATCTATGATAATAGTGACTTTACTTTTTCACTTTCTATCAGAAGCCACGAGGACAGACGCCTTATTTTGAACGATTCTATCTATCAGTTCAGCTCGACGAGTCTCCCAGACGCTGCACGTTTTTGCAAAACGAAAAGTCCCCTATGTAGACTATTTGAAAATAAAGTTTGCTCACAAAGCGCGGCACATCCTCCTCTACCTCTCAGCTGGTGAGCAAGCTGTCAAGGCAGAAACGGCACACGAGGGAGGAAATGATTATAGCATAGGGGAATGTGCTATCATTTTCCCCTTTTTGTGTATTCTCCGTCAACTGAACGCTTTATCTTTAAATTGTCAAACGAGCACATTTCACGACTTGGACGAAAACTGTCTTCTGCGTACTGTTCGCTTTTGGACATTTCCGTGTGTCACGTCAAGTTAATTAGGCCAGAATAGACATGTGTGGTGTAATATCAGATGATGTCATGAAGGCTGTTGTGTGGCTGCACAGTAGAGGACTGTATATCGTGTTCCCCTTCCATCAGATGCTGCTCTCTGGAGGAAGTGGGCCCAGCTGTTGTCGGCCATTGATACTTTTGTTCTTCC
>JBBPBX010091046.1:0-14006 GCA_038048925.1 Garcialebias charrua
AAACAGCTGCTCCTTTACCTTAAGACGTCCGCCTTGGTTCTGGTAAAGAGCTGTGGTCAACTTTAGACTGACGAGTCGTCGGTCCCGCAAGTCCAAGCTGGACTCCACGCGTGTTTACCTTGTCGGTGTCGGTGATACTCGCTTTCATCGGCAAAAGTCGTGGCAGTCGTGGTTTCTTGGCTCAAGATAATTTATTCCAGGAAGGAATAACAAACGCTCGTTCGAGGTGGACTCATAACAGCCTGTTATCAGTCCTTAGCTGAAGACGCAGGTCGTTAGCTCTTGACCAAAACGTACTCAGCTCCTTGGGAAAGTTCACATCTCTCTGCAAGTTCCCAGCAACTCTGAAGCGTTTCCGCACAGTTAGAACTTAAAAGCAGGAACAAAGAGAGGAGTGAGCTTGTGTTATCAGGTCCAAGGTTACAGCCAGAGCCGAGAGAGATTTGTTTAGGGAAAGGCAGAGAAACTGGAGCCTTGTTCATGAAAAACAACGGATTAAACTGTCTTCTTATTTCTAAACAAAACAGTCGGGTCTCTGTGACCCGAGATTTCCCTTTAACACAGCAGTGAACACAGTTTAACTCTTAAAGAATAACACAGCTTAAAAGCACACATCATGAAAATGACAAAAGTTATTCTTTTGATCACATCAGCCTAAAATCAAAGATAGAAATAGTCTCTTTTGGTGACTATATTTATCAGATTATAGCTAAATGAATGATTTTGTAGTAAATGTCTTGCTTTACTGAGAGGTCAGTAAAGGTCATCACTGGACAGTTCAAAAGTACACAGGTGTCTTAAAAGTGGACAAGGTCATGCCCACTACATCTCCCCCCTTTTGGAAGCCATCGCCAGTCCTTGGGGATGGGGTCCAACACGAAAGGAAACCTTGAACTGTTTTTGATCTTGAAGTAATCCAGCAAGTGGAAAAGAAAAATCAAAAATTATAATCCCATAAAGTTTTTGGAAATTCCATACTGTTCGGAGGTAATCCCATTGCGAAAAGCTTTTAATCCTTTGGAAAACAAAGTCTGTTAACTCTTGGAAAACAAAGTCTGTGATCCTTTGGAAAACAAAGTCTTATAATCCACAGCGGTAATTCCACAGCAGTAATTCCACAACGATTAGTTTTGTTGATTGATCAGCAACAATTGTTTTCATAATCAGCATGTAGAGGGGATCCCTCGATTGACGCAGAGGAGGCGACCCTTGGATGAAGGTTGAAGACCAAGCGTTGGAGCTGCAGGTCCCCACATCGAAGGTTGTTGGCTGGTTGGTTTCCAGTCAGTGCCACTCTGGTTCTATGTGTCATGCAATTATGTGGTTTTTAAGGTGGGCTTATGATTGGGATTTTACATTAAGCCTTACCTATATGCACCTGGTATGTAAGCTATCATGGTTTAGATCAGCTACAATTACCAATTAAGGGGTGGATCAATTCTGTAAAATTAGATATAGGGATTTGTACCTATAAAATTTTGGAGGGCTTCTGTAACGAAGGCCTCTAATTCCAAACTATTCCTCCATTCATTACTTAGTTTAGGTTAAACTAAAATAAAAATGAAATATAGTTTGATCTAAATGTCTGTTGTCTTTTAGACGAACGACGTAGGATTTGGTATTCCTAATAAATTTTGAAGTCTATGGCGAGACTCATCAAAATGAATAGACAATCTAGAATAGAAACGATCGAATCGGTTCAATTTAGAAATTGTGAGGTCAATGTAGTTTATGGTACCTTGAGTAGCTTTAAACTACATTGACTCTTCGACGATTGAGATTTAACAAAACGAACTGCATGTTGGCATAGTTAAATCCATATCATTCATTAACCAATGTTAATACAAAACCTTTTTGGCTGGGAGTGTTCAGAACCAAACAGTATCTCAACTAATGACAACAGTAATGACTAAACAACAAGGAAACAACGTTTCACTGCTTCGACACACTCTTGTCGTCAGATTCCAAAGTGCAACACACAAGAAACAGGTCTCAACTTTATGACCGAGGTCAAATTAAATCTCGTGGATTTAAACGGTTGTTAAGGTTAGTTTTTTGTTGTGGGTTTTAGACTTAGCGTTTCTAAGTTCAAGTTAGACAATGCGACTTATAGGGTGGGAAATATGGTAGTTTAAACCTGATTAGTTTATTTACTAACTTGTGTTTGTACGACCTTATTATCCCATGAAGTCGGTGAGTTTGTGAGATCTTTGTCTTTAGTGGAGTCATTGAACGCCTTGTAAGGTTTGATCTGATTTCGATGTACCCATTTAGCAATTGGCTCTTTGCGGCCTTTGCTGATTTTGATTTCGTAGACGACTGAGGACACTTTGTCTGTTATCAGATGAGGTCCAGTCCACCTGGGCATTAGTTTGCGGGCGAGAGTTCCGGTCCCGGACTCTCCTTTCCCGGTTGCTGGGGCGAACGTATAGTACCAGACTCTGTCTCCCACTTGGAGTTCATTGTGAGAGGCCTTCTGGTCATAGTACGCCTTACGTCCTTCAGCGGATTTTTCCAGGTTTTTCTGGGCGAAAGCAAAAGTGTTTCTGAGGTGTACATTCAAATCTTTGTCTTTGGCATGGCCTAACATGACTGGGATACGACCTGGGATACGACCTTTTGACCTGGGCACACCACAGAGGGTGTTTTGTTTTGCATGTGAGCCTCAACAGCAGTTACAGCGCACTGTTTCATCACTGATTGTTTAAACTGATGTTGTAGCTCAAGGCCTCTTTTGAGAAGTTTTTCTCTTTGTCGTTTGCTATTGTTGTCACTAACTGTGTGCTCTGAGTTATCCATGTGCTCTGAGTTATCAAAGACAAGGTCACTCATTGTACCAGTTTGGTCATCCTCTATATCATTCAAGTTTTCAAACAACCAACTTTTGTCCACTATCTCCTCAGAGCTTAGTGGTGCGTTGCCTTTTTCCTGGAACTTCTGTGACCTTTTGCTACTCCCGGACTGTCCAGTCCGCAGTGCGGGGGCAGGGCCTTTGCTCGGTGTAGACCGCGGAGGGTCACTTAAAGAGCGGGCGTCCACCGTTTGTGGTTTTTTGCTTATCTCGGGCAGCTTCGTCCGAGGTGCAGGGACAGGACGTGTGCTCGTCCTTTGAAATCGTTTTATGTACTCTGGGTCTTGTCTGAGCCACTCTGGCTCATTGTTCCAGCGGGCATCTTCACTACGTGGTTTGTGACCATCTTTCTTATCTTTAGGACGTGCGCCCCTTTGAAATCGTTTTATGTACTCTGGGTCTTGTCTGAGCCACTCCGGCTCATTGTTCCAGCGGGCAGGTTCCTGTTGTGGTTTGTTAGTTTGAAAAACATGTTTTTTCTCGCCTTTTTTAGGAGAGGGAGTTGATGAACTTGTCCCTTCCAGCTCCAGCGAGTGGGATTTGACCTTTTCTTGGTAATGTAGTTCACGTTCTGGTTTTGTTTTTAACCAGATCGGGTCAGGGAGTTGACGAACATCAAAACCATTTATAGCACGCCGTTTTATTTTTAATTGCTCAATCTCACTTTTTAACTCAAGTTTTTCTTGTTGAAAAGTTTCTCTTCTGCGAATGTTATTGTGCCTCAACAATTCAAGCTTTGCTGTGAGCAGCTGTAAAGCTTCATCATAATTGTTATCTCCCATCTTTTTGTGTTGATTTTGTTTGAATCAATAAGACGGTATTTATAATAGTGTATGCAAATAAATGCTTTCTTAGCGGTGAGTTATTTAACTAAAACAGCTTCCTGGGTTTATTCCAGTAATCTATAAACAAGTCTTTACTTCATTCAGTACCTTTTTATTTATTTTAGGTTTTACCTTCAATGAAAAATGTTGTAAGTTAAAGCCTTTGTGGCCGTGTTAACTTAATAGACCTATCTTTTAAAACAATTACTATTAAACCACGCTTAATGTTTTCTGTCTTTCACTCAAACGCCTTCTTAAAGATTACAAATAAATGCAATGTTAACACTAAAATGTTAGCAGATTTTGTTTTATTTTGCACCAAGAGAATGTATTTCAGTTTCAGTAAAACCTTTTGAGTTGCCGCAGTTATCTGGATTGAAAAATGTAATTTTGTTTGTTATTTTAAACTTTTTATTTAAAATAAACTGGAGTCATTAATTTTACACAGAAAAACGTTAAAAATGCCATTTTTAACTAAAAGTGTACAGATGTACAACAATTCTGTTTAAAATTCAGAGATGTGAAGAGCTTAATGTGGAAATTCTCTGTTCTCCATCATTTTTTTTTTTTAATTTAATTTGAAAATCAAATAAAAAAATGCTTTTTGAGTGTTATTTTAAATCCCTTCAGTATTTAAAATGAGCACAAATTGTGTGTCTGTACCTCTGTTATACTAAAATTTGTATTTAGAATAAACAGGAGTTTTTGTTTGCGTACAGAACAATTTTAAAAGCTGGTAATTTCACCATAAAATGCTGACTTTTTTATGATGTTTTTGAGAAAACTCATCTGTCAACGTCTTTTAACCAACAGGGGGCAGCTTCGAGTCTTAATGTTTGTTATCACGAGGAGACTAAATTTTTCATTCAGTATTTAAACTAAAACTACCTTTTAGAGTTAGTTTCTAGTGTGTTCGTGATAAACGCTCGAACTGCGGTCTTGTCAGAGACAAATTTATGTTGTTAGACAGTTTAGATGGCTTAAATTGAGTTTTTTAAACTTTTAGTGAAACCACTTTTCACCGTGTGTGTGTGAACTGCGTCTGCTTGTCACTCAAAGTGCATCAGGAAATGACGACACAAATAGGCGGGTCGACGCAGCGCGTCACCAGCTCTGCTGTGCTGAGCGAGGCGGAGCTCGCTACAACACACGTGACGTCAACAAATCAATCACAGCATATGTAGTTCATTCTCCAAGCATTAATGGCGAATGTAGTTTCTTACCTTCGACCAATGTAGCGCCGGAAATGACGACAAAGTGGGCTGGTCGCAACGGCGTGCGACGTGATTGACAGCTCACAACAGCGAATCAGCGTTCGCCACAAGAGTGATTGACAGCACACAACAGCGAATCAGCGTTCGCTACATGAGTGATTGACAGCACACAGTACTCGTTTCATCCAATCACAGCTCATAAACAGACATGCCGGACACGTCTTCCTAACGTTAGCTGCACAGCAGACCACAACTTTATGGACTCTTAAAACAACTCAAACGCTACAAATTAACTTTCCAAAATTCTGAAACATGCGGCGAACACACCTAGACAGGCCAACTTAGTTACGCTCAGTAACACAGCACTGCAGCTGTTGAACAAACACGGACTCTCTCGGAGCGCGTCAAGGTCGGTTCCGGTCCACTTTGTCGTGGATCAGAAACTCGGGTCTGAACAGAACCACTATCCGACTACGTTCTACAGTAATATGCTTCTATGACCTGCTCTAACATGTAAAATACCACAACAGCAATCTTGTAGATGTTAAAATTACAGGTAGTCCCCGATTTACGAGCGAGATCCGTTACAACGAGGCGCTCGTAAACCGGAAATCTCGTAATTTGGAACGGCCGCCATTTCGCTCGTAAATCCGGAAATCCGCTCGTAAATTGGAACGGTTTTCGCTAGCGCACCTAAAAACACTCTATTTTCATCTAAAAACTACTTTTGAGTGCATAAAAATGATCGGAAACGTGTGTTTATATGCTTAACTTGCTAACTGAAGTGAAAAAACACATGAAAACTCAGTATTTTTTTCGTTTTTTCCAAAAATGTGCAGCTCGTAAGTCTGGAACCTCGCAGATCAGAGCGCTCGTAAATCGGGGACTACCTGTATAGCTTTCAGGCTTCTGACTCGGCGGTCAAACAAAGCTTTGTACAGGAGTCCGCGTGAGCTGGACCGAACCAGGACCAGAACCACCACAGACCACGGCTGACAAAACTTCACCTGAATGCTTCCAACAGCGTCTAACAGAGTTGAAACGATAATAATCTCACAGCTTCAAATGATAAAAACATGCAGAATCTGCCTGCTTTGAACACTTCCA
This sequence comes from Garcialebias charrua, assembly GCA_038048925.1. Lineage (NCBI taxonomy): Eukaryota > Metazoa > Chordata > Actinopteri > Cyprinodontiformes > Rivulidae > Garcialebias > Garcialebias charrua. Next base: position 5,997 of record JBBPBX010091046.1, read on the forward strand.
GCCAAAATCATTATCCTCAGAGTTTAAAACTTGGATCCTTTTATGCAAACATGACGTTACAGTTCATGACTGAGACCACAGATATCAATAAACTTTCAGAACCACGTACGAAGGCCACCAGATGTAAGGGGTTATGAGGAGGTCAATATTAATACTGACCTCTTTATCCTTAATTAATCTACTTATTCAGATTGAATAGTAAATTCACGGATTCTGTTCTTTTTCAGTTTACCCAATATCTCTGTGATCTTTATGATGGATAAATAAACAGAGCCATTAAGTGACAAAGACGTTAACTTAGTTTGATATGTCAAAGAGACACTATCATTTATTTAGAATAAATCAACTAAATTAACACCATTACACTTGATTGACATGATTTCACTTTCTTTCAATTTAAAACGTCAGCACACTTAAATTCAACACAACAGACTTCAATATTGGATGTAAACATATTTAGTCTGAGGGCTCTTTAAACTTAAAATAGTTTCCAGCTTAGATTGAGAGGGGAAAGAGTAGGAGGAAAGATTTAAGAAGAATCGGGAGGTTAAGAGAGGAAGTTTATCTTGCATTTATGAAACCAGATGACACTCTTCCGTACGCGTCCAGCTAAGATATCATCACACCTCCAGCAAGCAAACAGCTGCTCCTTTACCTTAAGACGTCCGCCTTGGTTCTGGTAAAGAGCTGTGGTCAACTTTAGACTGACGAGTCGTCGGTCCCGCAAGTCCAAGCTGGACTCCACGCGTGTTTACCTTGTCGGTGTCGGTGATACTCGCTTTCATCGGCAAAAGTCGTGGCAGTCGTGGTTTCTTGGCTCAAGATAATTTATTCCAGGAAGGAATAACAAACGCTCGTTCGAGGTGGACTCATAACAGCCTGTTATCAGTCCTTAGCTGAAGACGCAGGTCGTTAGCTCTTGACCAAAACGTACTCAGCTCCTTGGGAAAGTTCACATCTCTCTGCAAGTTCCCAGCAACTCTGAAGCGTTTCCGCACAGTTAGAACTTAAAAGCAGGAACAAAGAGAGGAGTGAGCTTGTGTTATCAGGTCCAAGGTTACAGCCAGAGCCGAGAGAGATTTGTTTAGGGAAAGGCAGAGAAACTGGAGCCTTGTTCATGAAAAACAACGGATTAAACTGTCTTCTTATTTCTAAACAAAACAGTCGGGTCTCTGTGACCCGAGATTTCCCTTTAACACAGCAGTGAACACAGTTTAACTCTTAAAGAATAACACAGCTTAAAAGCACACATCATGAAAATGACAAAAGTTATTCTTTTGATCACATCAGCCTAAAATCAAAGATAGAAATAGTCTCTTTTGGTGACTATATTTATCAGATTATAGCTAAATGAATGATTTTGTAGTAAATGTCTTGCTTTACTGAGAGGTCAGTAAAGGTCATCACTGGACAGTTCAAAAGTACACAGGTGTCTTAAAAGTGGACAAGGTCATGCCCACTACACTGATCATCCAGAGAGATTCACTTCATGTTATCAGATTATGAGTAAGGAGAGTCTGACGTTGTTACTGCGAGGTGAAGTTGAGAGGAACTGGATGTTTTATAGCAGTCGCATAGGATGTTGATAAAACACGGAATATATTTGTATTTATTGCAAAATAAATGGGAAGTAAAGAAAGTATTACCGGTATACTGCATTGAATACAATTATTGACTATTTAAACTTTTATAATAAGCTTGTTAATTTGAATTAACAACCATAATCTGATCAAAATTAAGTTTAGACATTTTTGGATAACAAGTCTTAAACAAAATTAGCAGAAATTTATTTTTAGACTTGCCAGTAAATTCTGTCTTTTAAAAGTTTAACTAAATTGATAAAACTTTGACACTTATAAAGAATAAAAAAGTATTCTTGTCAAAAAGAATTTTGACTAGATTGTAAGTTGAAACGCTCAGTTTAAATTCATCATTTTAAAACGATTTTTGCATACATTAAAGATGTTTTATAGATTTTAAAAAGCTGTTTCACAGTTAGGTAGATTTTAAGAGCTGTTTCCTTTTAAGAGTTATATAATGTAGATACCCGTTGATGTTAATGAGATGTTATTAATATCTTTGATTTTGAATAGGTTAAAGAACACACTCTTCCCAATAATAAAAATGCTATATTAGAAGTAACTTTTCAGCTAGTAGGTTAAATACGCACAAGAATCCAGCCAACTCGACACATTACACTGTTAAAACCTAATTTTGGTGTTGTTTCGCATAAATTATGACCATTAAAGGCAAAAAGAGGTCTGGTAAATTTGAAAGGGAATTAGAATAACATATCGTTTGACCATGCAATGCATAAGCTTTGACAGCAGTAATAAGGGTTGTTTTTATTCAAACAGATTGGGGTTGTGTATACAGTAATAATAATAATTTGGAATATTAAAACGGGAAGTACCGTAGCACTCACAGACACGCCTTGACTGAATGCACATTTTTATTTTAATCAATACTTTTCTATTTAGGACATAATTTGAATCTCAGTTTGTAATAAGTGGGAATTGGACTTTAAACATTGAAACTTGAAACCACAGGGCAAAATCACCCAGCCCATGCTTTGACTTTTGATAAGTGAACCACTGAAAAGTGGTAAGTGAGGACTTATCTTAATAATTTCAATAAATTGACAACATATGAGAGCATCCCACGGTACCGTTTTAACATAAAAAATTAAAAACAGTACACAAATAAATCCGAAGAGAGGACGGATCTTGAAAACTCAATGAATTGGCTAATTATCATTTATGCTATCAAGGTGGTCCTAGAAAACAGTGCATGATATTTTCTGAAATACAATTGGGCTACAATATTTCTGGTTTCAGGTTAAATTGACGATTTTACATACGTAAATTAATGATTTTAGATCTGTTAATAATAATAATAATGAATTCAATTTATAACACACTTTTCATTAGTGAAAATCTCAAAGTGCTACACACATTGAATGCTACACACATTCGTATACCGGTAGCAGCAGACTACCATGCAAGGTGCTTTCCAGTCCTACCGGGAGCAACTCGGGGTTAAGTGTCTTGCCCAAGGACACAACGACACATGGTGTGGGGAACTGGGATTCGAACCGCCAACCTTCCGATCGGGGGACGTGTGCCATTACCACTACGCCACGGCCGCCCGTTATGCAGATCAGATTAAAAGGATGCCTCTGTTGAAAATTCACTTTTATGTAAATGAACATTTTAAAATTCCATTGTGCAAACCAGAATTACAGAGGTGACTCTATTCAAGGTAAATGCTTATAGAAAATAATAACATGATTACTTTGAACCTGGTTTGTTAAGGATTTTTACATTTTTCTATTTTCTCATTTTTTTCTTAGAAGCAGCCTCACGGTGTTTGTGGAGCGGGAAGCGTAAGTCTGATGGATCTCACGACACTTTGCAGAACACATAGTTAGTAGTACATTAAGATAGGTCCATGTCAAAAACACATGCAACGTCTGATTTTTTGAATTACAGTTACTGTGGTTATTGATTGGATTGGATCAGATTTAATATTAAGGGCATGTCCAGAACTGGCTCACTGTGACTTCACCGAGAACACCAAGGTTGGACTCCCAGGCTGCCCTGCTCAAAATAAACATTTGAGAGGCTTAAAAAACAATGGCACTGAACGAGGGCAGTGCACTGGACTTTTATCCGAGCAAAGACTGTCCACAAAGATAAGATAAGAGACTGTCAGCAAAGCAAAGGCAAAGATTTTGTCAAAGAACTGTCAGAACAAGGTCATCAAACACACATGGCCAGAATATGCGGTCACTGGATCCTGTAACAAGAGTGGTCTGAACACGTTCTCCAACAAGAAAATGAGAACAGGTCCTGAAGTCACCCACGCCAACTGTCCAGCAAAAGGTCATGCCCCCGTATGGATCTGTGAGGATCTGTCAATAATCCTGGCATCGTATTTCAAAACTGCAGTCTGCTATGATATTTTTTTTATGAAACACATGCTCATATGGCCTGCTAGAGCAAGGCCACAAAATTTGTAGTTTATATTGTACTTATGTGGGTCTGACGACTTATTTTTCCGCTTCCTGTGACTCCGTGATGATACAGGGATAATGATCCCAGCTCATAACCCTGAAACAAGTTAATGTTTATATTTTTTGTTTTTGCAGATTAAATTTGTGTCTCCACAAACATTCATACAATGTTTTGTGGAGCTGAAGAAAGGATAGCAATTGTCCTTGACGAGTGCATTTTGATTGGTCTGGTTTGCCACAAAAGGAATTGGTTAAGACATTGTTAGAACAATTTTTATAGCTTTATGCTTTCAAATCTTAGATTGTTTATACCATACCACTTTATTTATAGAGCACTTAAACAGACACAAGGCCAACCAAAGTGCTGTACAATAGAAACAAACAAGCAAAGCAAACAGGAAAACAAAAAACAAAAACAAAATATAGATAGAAATAGCAACAGAAACTAACTAAAATAGTGAACAGTGTATATTGCAGAGAGGATCAAAACAAATCACATCATGTTAAAGGCGAGAGAATAAAAGTGGGTTTTTAATCGAGACTTAAAGACTGTGAGTGAGGGAGCCTGCCTGACACTCAGTGGCAATATATGATAATGTAAAGGGAATATTAGAAAGTGTTCCTAGAAATAACTAATAATAATAAAGAATAAATCACTAATAACACTGATAATGGCTCATAAAGGGAAACGGCTCATACATTGATTAGATCATCAGTTATACAAAAATAACTTCTTAGATTTTTATATTCAACAGCATAGCCATTTAAAGAATAATTTAAGAAGAATGAAAAATTGGCACGTTGTACTATAGGATAAATTAGATAAACCTACAAACCACATTGCTTTTGTATATGGTGTTTAATAAACAGGTACTGTATATGTCATTTAATAAACAGGTATTTATTTTTAACAGATCCAAAAAGAAAAAAGATGGGGGACGCCCTGGAGTTTGGATCTATTCAAAAGGTTGATTTGAAAGGCTGATTTGAAATGTGGTGGTTCTATATTTTTTTAAACACGACTGACTCTGACTGGACTTATTTTGAGCTTATGAACCACATGTTTGTATTGTAAATTCTTTATTACTACAGCGCTGTATGTCTGTATATATGTCTGTATACAGGTGGTCCCCGACTTACGAGCGAGTTCCGTACTTATGACTTGCTCGTAAACCGAAAATTCGTACATCGGAACGGCCCGCAGTGGCTATCTCGTAAAACCGGAACTTTGCTCGCAAATAGAAAAAAGACGCTAGCGCTACGGCGCACACCCGTTTATCAACATGAGACTGAACAAGCGTACATACTGATCCTTAAACATGCACAACACTTTATTTACAAGCAGTTAGCTAGCACATTACACCACACATTCATCTATAAACACATACCTGTACAGTTTTTTCTGTACAACAGTGCTTTTCTCCGCCTTTTGTTTTCACACGACAGACACGTCGTCTCTCGCCCCCCCCCTCCGCGCGCTCTATGTGCAGTCAAAGTGCAGTGCAACTGTCTAGTCCAGACAGAAAGGACTGTTAGTATCCTAACTTCATACAGAAAAAGTTTTAATAACTTACCGAAAGCCGTCTGCTTGCGCCGCCATCAGCTGCATCTGTTAGCATTAGCTCCCCCGAATCCGCAGCTCCGGGCAGTCCGGTTTATCTGCATCTCCAAAAATGCTGTCGGCTTTGTTATTCCAAGTTAGCTCGTTGTCCCCCGATGTCTTCGGCTTCCAGTCCGACATCGAGGCGAGCTCCAGGGACCTCTGATCGCACAAAGCCGGCTGTCGAAGCAACAGCTCTGGTGGGGTCCGGTTTAGCATGTTAGCTTAGCTCATACCATGAGCTGCTGGTCTCGCGCGGCGCTGTGGGAGCGCTCGGCGGAGCGATCGCGGCTGCTGCTCCAGTCCTGAGACATTCACAGAGTTCAGGGAGTGTTTCCAGTTAATTTATCCGTATGAGGCATGCTCTTATGGGAGAAACAGTCCTCCAAAAGCTGACTGCCGAGTGCCGACCGAGACTGGAACTAATGAATGTAAAATGGCGGCTCCGCCATTTTACATTCATTAGTTCCAGTCTCGGCAGTACCGAAATACCAGTTCATTCATTAGTTCCAGTCTCGGCAGTGTTCAAAAAAGCACGAAATTATTTTAAAAAATGATAATAATGATACTTTACGTATTTATAAAGCCATTTAAAACATTCACAGCTGCAACAAAGTGCTGTACACATGAAATTAAGAACATTTAAACCCCCCCCAAAAAAAAAAAAAATTTTTTTTTTTTTATTTCATATTTTTATTAATTATGATAATCTCGTAAAGTCGAACGCTCGTAGGTCAGGGCGCTCGTAAGTCGGGGACCACCTGTATATGTCTATATGTCTGTATGTATATGTCTGTATGTCTGGATGTATGTCTATATGTCTGTATGTCTGTATGTATGTATGTATGTATGTATGTTATTTGTACTTTTCTATTTTTTTGCACGTATGTTTAGACTTTTTCTACAGACTATGAAAAAGGTAAAGTATTTTTTAAGTAAGTATAAAACGTCTCCTGCTACTCACTTACAATGATCATACTAATTAAAAAACTTACTAATTAAAAACTAACCCCAAATCAAAGTGAGTGATTACTCATTTTCACTGAAGAATGAAATCATTTGTTGTTGTTGTTTTTTGCCATTAAATACAAATGTTTTAGATAGTAAGAATGGAATTTTATTTTAAGTTTAAAGAAACAATTATTATTATAGCCAATTACAGAATTTAGTTTAAGTTAACAGATTTAACTCACTAAGGAATTACCCACAGTTAGGCCTTCCCCAAACCACAATTGGCTCATGAGATCCAAGGGGGGGGGGCTTGAAGTTTTATTTAACAATTTGCAAGTTTTTTGGTGTCCAGTTCTTCTCTCAAAAGACTACGGATTTCCGGAACTCCTTCAGGAGGAGTTGCCAGTGATGCCAGAAGTGAATCCCGCCTCAGACTATCCTGCTAGAGACGGCTGGAAACGAGGGTGAACAGGACCCCAACAGGTGGTGGAAAGAACGAGTCGTCTTCTCGAGAGAAAGAGCAGCAGATGCTACAACTGAGACCGATGCTCCCCTGAAAAAGAAGTTTGGAACAATCGCTGAGCCAGATTTTGTGATCGATCTGGTCAGAGCAAAGCTCCCCACTTTGTCAGGACAAGTGACCTGACTACCCCATGCCACCCACAATTCAAGTTTGCGACCTGCTACTGTGCCCACAATTCATCACCCATGCCTGAATGGACTAAACACCCAGGAACAGGCAACTGGACAAGACTACATGAAACCACTGTGAAGAAGTGAATGATGCCCATCAAACTGCCTGATGCCCTCCGCCCACGGGGGGCACAAAAGCTCTCCCCAAGAAGAAAAACTGGACTAAACAAAAGCTCTCCCCAAGAAGAAAAACTGGACTTTAAATAAAAACTCCCCCAGATGAAATGAATGTATGCCACAAACAAATCCCCCAGGAACAGGAAGAACTTGTTCTGAAAACGGGACACTCCCTCCCCTGGGCAGACGCTGAACTTACCCTTACCCTCACACCAGAAGAAGATGGATGCTGTGAAGAAGAATGTTTGATCTATTTCATTTTTTAAGTTCAAACCGGTTGTTTTCGCTTTCCTGGGCAGTAGTTAATACCAAAGAAGTTTTAAACCAACTGAATGCTTATTTTATTTTTGTGCCCATAAAGGGCTATTTTGTTGTGTGTTTGAGAATTATTTCCCACATCTTTGAAAGTGTATAAGTTCTATTTAATTGTTTAACACAACAAATTAGATTGGTTCTTTTTATTTGGTTAAAACAAATTAGATTGGTTCCTTTTTGGTTAAAACAAATTAGATTGGTTCTTTTTATTTGGTTAAGACAAATTAGATTGGATCTTTTTATTTTAAAACAAATTAGCTTATTTCTTTTATTTGTTTAACACAAATAGATTAGTTCTTTATATATATATATATATATA
>JBBPBX010091047.1:0-14006 GCA_038048925.1 Garcialebias charrua
ACACCATGCTCTGGCTGCAGAATGACTCTTACCCTCACATAGGTGACAGGGGCATGAGGGTGAAAGAACTTGCGGACGATGTAGGTCGTGGCAGCGATGCAGAAGACAATGGTGCTGAGAATCTCCTTCCACCAAGGCAGCAGCAGCACTGGGTCCTTTCTCCTGTGACTGTCTGCTCTTGCTTCGTTTCCTTTTATTAGACTAATGGCATTATTACGTTTCTCACGGTAATGCTTGCTGTAGGGGAAGTAGTAACCGTTGTCTGCATGGAAAAAAACAAACTTCAGTTAGTTGGGTTTAAAACCACAAGTTGAAGAGGGTAGAATAGGAAAGGAACTAAATGACTGAATCACAAAAAGTTCAATCATGTCATCTGGACGGTTTGTTTTTGGGAGAAAAGTTTCGTCTTTCATCTGAAAGACTTCATCAGTCTGAGGCCTGCCACCAAGGTCTGTCTTATAAATAGCAGCTCATTGATGCGTTTCAAACCAGCCTGCTGGAGTTCCCAAAAACTGTCTTTACACACGCAAAAAGGAACCATCCATCCAAAAGAAGTACCGTATTTTCTGGCATATAAGTCACACCTTTGTTGCCTAATTTGCATGCCGTGTAACTTATACACTGAAGCGATGTATTTATGGATTTTTCCCATATTTCTAACCCAATCTTTGGCTGAGATATGATAGTTTTCATTCATTCTGACTAAAAATATTGAACACTACCATTTTCAGCAGCTAGATGGCACTCAAGTAGTATGGCATGCCATTGTGTCATGTATCTAAAAAAGCTAAGTCTGGTCCTCTGGACATTCAAAAAACAAAACAAAGCAAAAAAATTGTAGAACCGTTTCGTCTTTCGTCCGAAAGACTTCTTCAGTCTGAGATGCTGTATTCAGCTCAGTCTTATAAATATCACCCTCTCACAGTGAATCAACCAGCTTGCTGATGACAGCCGAAACCAGCTGCTCACATGAACAAGGAGGACCATCAGCCTAACGATGGATCGTTAGCACCATGATGGTTGTTTGCTATTCACAGAGGGCTGAGTGATACTAGCAATAACAGCATTGTAAGAGGGGGACAGCTGAACCATCGTTAGGCTGATAGTCCTCCTTGATCATGTGAGCAGCTGGTTTCCGCTGTCATCAGCAAACTGGTTGATCCACTGTGCATAGTTGCCAAGTCCGCTTATTTCAAGCGGCATTGGGCTTGTTTTTCCCTGGAGTCGCTTTCAAATTTGATCAGCCGCTTGTGGCTGTTTTTTGGGCTTCTCGCTGACATTGAGTCGCTTATTTGTGCTTGTTTTTCAGTCGAGCAGTAATGCGAGTGGTAGGTACTGTAGTTTGTCACGCCCCCCTTCCACGTACGTTACGTCAAGGCGGATGTTACGTTCAGGTGCAGTTGGCGCAAGCGACAGTCAGAGCCGGTAAGCAATTAATGATGAGTCAGCATGAGCAGCATATAGTGACACAACATATATATATCTTGTATCATTCAACTATGTTAGTTTTTAGCAAACAAAATGATAAATTAATGAAAATTACTTTCAAAGTGAGTTTAAAATTATCATTTATCATTTTCAATTATCATTTTATCCTACTTGTATTCTTGTATCTGATGAAACTGTCTTGTATTGTTCTTTTAAAATGAATGAATAAACATCAATCAATCAATCAATCAAAAATTAAAAACCGTGTTTCTTCACGGGACATCCGACTACACGCGAATGCAACATTGTTATTTATTCTTTGTCTATTCATTCATTCATTCAACCTTTATTTAGTCAGGTAAATCTCATTGAGCCTCGAGGGCTCATTTACAAAAGCGACCTGCTACAAACTAAAGAATTTAGTGAAATGTCTAGACAAGACAACGCTAATATGAGCTCTAAGTGGGGTAAATATGGAAAAAAATATAATAAAGATTGGGAGAAAGAGCGTGCTCTTCAAGACTGGATCTGACCACGACCACAGATGGGAGAAAAATGCAAAATGTATTTTTATTTTTTAGACTGAATACGTTCTTTAATGTATAATTTTGCTGGTTATATGTAATGCCATAATAAATATGTTTATACTGTTTAAAACTGCCTTTTTTTACACAATGGGATGGGGTGCTTTTTTTGGGCTTTTTTTGAAAGAGCGAGTCGCTTGTTTGTGCTTGTTTTGAAGGAGCTGATCGCTTCTTTCGGTCTGGAGATCTGGCAACCCTGCCACTGTGAGAGGGTGCTATTTATAAGACTGAGCTGAATACAGCATCTCAGACTGAGGAAGTCTTTCGGACGAAAGACGAAACGTTTCTACACATTTTTTGCTTTGTTTTGTTTTTTGAATGTCCAGAGGACCAGACTTAGCTTTTTTAGATTTTTCTACCTGGATTATTGAGCAGCATCAGGGTATTGTGTCATGTAATAGGTAAAAGTGGCAACTAATGACACAATCGGCTTGCCATAGACTGCCACCTTCATCCAGCTTGCTTGGAGCCCTGGCAAAATGCAAATTTGACCAATTGAAGTGTATTTATTAAGTAAAAGTTCAACTGAGACACAACTTTGCTGTAATGTCGAGCAAAAAAATAGTTGTTTTTAGGTGCTTATCTTGTTACATTTTGAAGAAATGCACAGTGGCTCCTGCCGTTCACGCGCCTACTTCCACGTATCGGCTTTTGAAATGCAGCTAATTTGACCGTCAAAGTGTATTTAAGCAAAAGTTAGACTGAGACACACCTTTACTATAATTTTGAGCAAATAAATGTTTTTAGGTGTTAATCTTGTTAAATTCTTGTTAAAGTCCTCTAGTGCATGCTCCCGCCGCCGCCATTTGACAGCCAATCAATTTTGGGCACAACACCGGCCCACATTTACAGGTTGTCAGTGGTGATGCACAACAGATGTGATGTATACGGCGAAGCAACGTATTTATGGATTTTTCCACTTTATTAGACATATTCGGACTGATGCAACTTATAGGGCGATGCGATGTGTACGGTGGAAAATACGGTAAGTATTTTTGGTTCTACTCAGATAAAATCCAGATTTATGTCTGACAACACAAAAAGCTCCTCTGATGATGTCTCGACTCTTCTAAGATGATTAAAAATAGTCTCTTACCATATGGATACTGAAGAATGGACAGAGCTCCGTTGCTGTATTCATCATGAGAGAACTTGTCATTACTCAGACACTTGTCAAATTCATCGGATCCAACCAGAGCTGGAGTTCGAGATGGAGAATCTGCATCGACAAGATGAAGACATTCTTCAGAAATCAATACAGAAAACAGTCTTGGTCATTTTTACATATAAGGAAGTAAAAAGGCTTTGGGGCTTCAGGGACTCAGTGGTTCTTGATATCCATTTAAGGAAACAAATGCTTGTTCAAAAATTTACCTTTAAGTTTAAAACTATAATAATAAAAACGTATTTTGTTACTTTAACCTTTTAGCAATCACACAGTTCCCTTAGTGATGAAACATTCCTTCAACTGAACATCTGTGTGAAGACGTACGTATCAAAGGCTTCCACTTGACGATGGGTAGGAAAATGACATCTTTCTGTGAGCCAATGGCTTTGGAGGGGAACTTCTCAGTGATTCTCACTGATGACTGGAGGTAGAGCTGCCCCTGGAACATTCCTAACAGAAAACAATGACAAAATTAATTTGCTGCACAACTTCATCAGCACAGCAACAAAAAGTCCCAAACAGAAAATCATGGGTCAGTAGTGAAGAACACATTTGAATGGATTTATAGAAAAACTCACCGAGGTAGACACTGGACTCTGCAGCACCCCGAGCCTTCACAGGATCATCATCTTTCTCCTCTTCAGCTTCAGGCTGGTTGTTGTAGGTCGTGTCATCAAACAGACTGATCGGCGTCACTTTCCCACCACCCACCAGCCAGGCAGAAGCAATAGGTGTGCAAAACTATAGAGCAAAACACGACACAAAAATAGATGAAATAATGGTGATGGTTAGTTAGCAATCTGTTTACATAGACATGTTGGACATTCCTGTTTGTTACAGGAGGGGAGGACGAGGTGACGGCAGAACTCTGGACAACTCCAAGTATGTTATTGTGGGTACAAAGTCACAGACTAGCTTTTAAAACGAGGATTAACACCAAACATTTCACCAGATATGTACCATCCATCCATCCCTCCATCCATCTTTACCCACTTCTTCCTTTTCAGATCATGGGGGTCACTGGTGTCCATGTCCAGCTGTGCGAGAGGCGCTTGACACCCTGGACAGGTCTCAGTCCATCACAGGGACACAGAGTAGAGCTGTCATTTCTAAACTGAACCTGGAGCCCGGCCCGGCCCAACCCGGATTCGGACTGGGCTGGGCCATAATAATGTGCACATTTAATGTGTGGGCCGGGTTGGTGTCAGGCTTTTGATTGTGTCAGGGATGCACGCGGCAGACGAACCAATTATATGCCAACATGGCTTGCCATACTTTCATCAGCCGCATGCGGCCATTTGACCGTGCGCTGACCAGCCTTGAAAGAGGTAGAAAGTTGAGTTAAGCTTCAGATGGACTACTGCCAGCGATCCATCAGCCCAAATGGACGTTCACTCAGCCGCTGCGCTCAGCGGACGCATGGGGCCAACAACCCAAACAGGTGAGATCACAAAATCTCCGACATGTCAGAGCAGGATGCAGGCAGAAGCAGAGGAGGCATTTAATGCGCTTTAATGGTTCCTCAGCTCCGAGCTTCTGCTCCCTTTACTCGGCCACATGCATCCGCCTACCATTAGTAATAGCCGGTGGTATAAACAGTCAATGCTTAGTTAAAGATGTCCGGGGGGGTCCCTGTAATTACTGTTGAGTTGACGGATCGGGTGGAGCTCGGAAAATTATGTCTACAGGCTGGGGCCGGGTCAGATCGGATTTTTTTGGACCCGAATGCAACTCATACTCAGAGACTAAGACAAAATATTCTCTCTCTCACCTAGACACAATTCAGAGTTACCAATCAGACTAACATGCATGTTTTTGGTCTGTGGGAGGAAACTGGGGTACCCAAAGAAAACCCACACATGCACGAAGAGAACATGCAAACTCCACCAAGAGAAGCCCACAACTGGGATTTGAACCAGCCACCTTTTCGCTGAGAGGCAACAGCTCTACTAACTGAGCCACCGTGCTGCCCAGATATGGGCCAGTTCTGAGATTTATTAACAACAACATGCAACTTTGTTGCATTGACAACCAACTAAGGAAATGTTCCAACATGATGCCTTTCTTGGAACAGCACACAATATTTTTGAAGTTGAAACCTACAGGATCATGTCCTGAAGCAATTTATTTTTCTGAGGACAACATAGGGCTGAGAATGCATGGCCATGACTTCCTTGTTTTGTATCAAGTCTTAATGAAACTGAGTATACAATGCTGTTATTGATAGTATCACTCAGCCCATGTGAATAGCAAGTGGCCATCAGGCACTAAAGCTTTGTTTATACTTCATGCAAGACGTGCGGCTGCGGCCCAGCGATGACGTAATTGCGTGTGTGTCACCAACCGCATTGAGTGTTTATACTTGGAAAAGACGTGGGGATACATTATAGTAATCCCTCCCTCTTCCCTCCCACTGCATATGTCACGTGCACTCCCAGCGCACTCCCAGCGTGATTGTTTTATCAGGACAAACGGATTTAATATGATTTTATAATTTTCACTAATGAAAAGTGCGTTATAAATTGAATTCATTATTATTATTATTATTATTATATGACGATAGGCTCCATTACCTCGATTTGTGAGTCCGTTATGTGCAAACCGGTCATGGAGAGCCCGCCACCGTTTGCGGCAGACAGCCTCCTTGGTTTGCAATGTCTGCGCAATCTCCCTCCATGAATTTTTAGCCATTTGGCAATCCTTGTACTCCGCAGTAGATGAGTCATACAGGTGGTTGTACCTCCAGACCGCCTCGGCGAGTTTCTCTTCAAAACTATCCATGTCAAAGCAAAAACAAAAACCGGCTTCTGGAAGAGTAGCGGGTAGCGTGTAGCGGTGTGATACACCATATATTAACATCCAAACAAAAAACGCCCACAAACTTTGAACCTATCACACGCTCCGAGTCGCATCCTCCGCGTCTCGCAGTGCTGACTGGGGGCCATGTATAGGACAACTGTCACCGGGGGATCGCAGCGGGAGTGCAGACGGAAGTTGCGCAACTTTTTTTCACTCAACGGGGGGTAAAAGACTGCGACAAGAAATATAAACCAGCCGTAACTATCAGTCATTAGGCGGATGGTCCAATTTAAAACATTTTTTAAATTGAATAAACTAAAATGATTGACTCCACTGGCCAATGGTTGATAGATGAAATGCTTTACATTTCAGTCTGCACTACATCTTACCTGGTGCTCCCAGACCAGCTGTCCAGTCGAGTCTGGACTGAAGGCCACCACCTTCCAATCAGGAACAGACACTTTGATGACCAGGTCCAAATGTTGAGTCTGGTGTTGCTTCCTGTCTGATTGCTCCCTTTCCTTTGGTTCATCAGCGATGACTTTCTGGCTTTCCTGTGAGCTATCACCATTTGCCATGTCTCCCTCCAGAAAGTTCAGTCCAGACTGCTTCTCTGGGATGAATTTTAACTCGTAGCTCCCAACGCTGAAGTTCCACCTTGAATCGTTGGCAAAGAATAAGAGATCAGATGGAACAATATGAATATGACATCATGTCATTCATGACATGAACCCCCCCCCCCCACACACACACACACACAATAAATAAATAAACAAATAGAAATAAAATAAACTGGATGCATTTTCTGATGTTAAAGACATTTCACTTCCCATTTAAAACTGGAGAGTGTGGAATTCCAACTTTAAAGCTTTGAATTCTGCACTTGCTTGAGTTGAGCAAGCTCCCTGGATGGGAAGCAAAACACTTTGAACTTTAACTAATGAGAGCTCATCGTTGCTTTTTTAAATCGTTTTGATTATATGGTATATTTAGTAGTTTCTTGACGGCTCCTGGTAGACAGACAATGACGGACTAAAATGATTGAACTTTCACTGGTGAAAGTTACTAATGATATTCTCATGGCCTCAGACAATGGACCAGTGTCTATACTGGTCCTGTTAGACCTCAGTGCTGCATTTGATACAGTTGATCACAATATTGTATTAAAGACTTGAATATGATATTGGAATTACAAGAGCAACTCTAAATTGGTTTAAATCATATTTATCTGATAGATTCCACTTTGTAAATCTCTGGCGTCAGAGCTGGGTGCGGTGGGGAAGCTGGTTGCCTGGTTGGCGTCATGGCCAGACCTTCGGTTGAAAAGCCAAGGACGAGCTGAGGAACTGTTGACGCTGAACCGTGAGTACGGCTTTGCTGCCGGCGTGGGACTCGTTCGGTGGACCTGCTTTGCTGTCGGCGTGGGACTCGTTCGGTGGACCTGCTTTGCTGTCGGCGTGGGACTCGTTCGGTGGACCTGCTTTGCTGTCGGCGTGGGATTTATTTGGCTGCCGTCTGGCCTGCGTTGTCGCTGAGCCGGGGTTGCGGTGGGCTGCCGGGCGGACAATCTGCCTCTGCTGATCTGAACTGCTGTCGGCGTGGGATTGTTTGGCTGCCGGCTGGTCTGCATGCTAACTGGGAGTCGATCTGCCATCGGTGATCTGAACTGCTGTCGGCGTGGGATTGTTTGGTCTGCATGGTAACTGGGAGTCGATCTGCCATCGGTGATCCTGCAAGCTGCTTGGGTAGCGGAGTACTTATCTTCTGACGGCAGTTTCTTGTTGTGACGCGACTAACGTGGGTGAATGGTGAGCCTCTTGACCAGGCCTCGGCCTTTACCGCTAGCTAACATCGAGGAGCGGTGTGACTCGGGTTCAGGCCTCGACCATTGCTGGCTAACTGAACAGTACAATCAACTGAGGAAATATGACCACCTGACCGTAAGTACAGTGAAAAATGTCAAGTAAAGCAAAAAAAGGAAAGAAAGAACTTTTGGAAGAACAAAGTTTAGAAAGCATGGAAGACATTAAAAAGTCATTAAACTTTATGGGAAAGGAACTAGCCAAGCTGTCTTCTAAACAAGAACAATTAATTGGATTACTTGAAGAAGTAAAGCAACTTAGACTTCAAATAAATGAAAAGGATAAAAAAATTATTGAACTATAAAAAAAGGTCGATAACTTGGAAAGAAATGCAAGACAGGAGAACCTGGTAATATCTGGTTTGGAAGTAAAACCTAGGTCTTTTGCTAAAGCTGTTGCTGGCACTGTAACAACAGAAGATGCGTCGCATCAAGATCTACAGACTTTGGAAGAACAAGTGGTGTCTTTTTTGCAGGACAAAGACATTACTATTGAACATGAAGATGTATCAATTTGTTACACTCTGCACACTCTGCCTAGTAGATCAGACAAAAGCAAACCAGCAATAGTTGTTAAATGCAAATATTTCTAAGATAACAGATTACTTAAGACAATTAAATAGGACTTTTACAATAATAGCATTGTCAGAGACGTGGCTAAATGATGAAAATATAAATAATGCCCACATCGAAGGGTTTGGATCAGGGGTCACCAACCTTTTTGAAATTGAAGAGCTACTTCGTGGGTACAGAGTCATACAAAGGGCACAAGTTTGATAAACTCTTTGGAAATAACAAAGCGTAAATTGAATTTTTTTTTATAATAAACATATTTTTAAGAACATATTTTTAAGATAGACATTTTAAAATATAAATACAAAAAAAGAATAACAACTGAATAAAATGAAATTTTAGCTTAGTAGTGAGTTGTACTATTTTTAGAACAGGTCCGGGGGCACCTCAAATAGTCCTTGGGGGCACCCGGGTGCCCGCGGGCACCACGTTGGTGACCACTGGTTTGGATTATATAACATGAACAGAAATAACAGGAGGTGGTGGTGTGGCTCTTTTTGTTAATAGTGCAGTAAAATGTAAATTAATTGAAGAAATGTCAATAACTGATGACAATATAATCAAAATGATAATAGAAATAATAAATAAAAATGATAAAAACATTATAATAAGTTGTGTATATCGACCACCTGGTTCTAATATAGAATCATTCACAGATAAAATCATAGAGCTACTAGAAAAGCGTTGTAATAAAACAATATTTATATGTGGCGATTTCAATATTGATTTGGGGAATAAAAGAGATTCAAATAATATTAGTACATTTATAGATTCATGCATACTTTAAATCTTTACCCATTGATATTAAAACCAACAAGAATCACAACTCATAGTGCAACAATAATTGATAATATTTTTACAAATACAATAAATGGGGATGTGATTAGTGGTATTTTAATGACAGATCTTAGTGATCATTTACTGGTTTTTACAATCTACAAAAAGTATCAAAGTATTACGAAAACAATTGATAGAAAGAAAAAATAAATACATTAAAAAAGCTTTAGATAAATTAAAAGATGATTTAGCTAAACAAAATTGGGAAAATGTTTATGTTGAAGATGTAAACAAATCATATGATGTGTTTATGAATATTTTGGAAGCGTTGTATGAAAAAAACTGTGTACTAAAAAATTATACTAAGAAGAACATTGTAGATCAACAATCAGAACAAGCGTTCAATACAAAAACAACTGGACTTTATTTGTTACAGAAAACGTTTCACCCTCTATCCAAAGGGCTTTTTCAATTCAAAGAGCAGGCTGTGTGACAGTGAAGTTATAAGCAGGCTGAGATGACACGCACCAACCTATGTAAATTCAAAGCTGAGATAACGCACGCACACACATACCTGAGATAACAGGACAAATTAACCACATTTCCTCTCTCTGCTGCTGTCTTTACTTCCTCTACTCCACCTGTTTGTATTTCTAATTATTTCTATCTTGACATGTTTTTTGTCGTTCCTCCTATAGAAAGTACATCTGGACCTGTCATTCTGTGTCTGTTTCTACTTCCTGTCCTCTCAAACCAAGCCGGTTGAAGCAGATGGCCGCTCGTCCTGAACCTGGTTCTGCTGGAGGTTTCTTCCTGTTAAAGGGAGATTTTCTTTCCACTGTCTCCTTTGTGCTTGCCCAGGATTTGATTTGATTTGATGTTTATTCATTCATTTTAAAAGAACAATACAAGACAGTTTCATCAGATACAAGAATACAAGTAGGATAAAATGAAGGGAGCAGAAAGAAGATGAAATCTTATTATATCTGCCCCTTATTTCACAGTTTGTTCAACCAATGATAACCTTCAAACTACATCACAAAATGAATAATTCTACTTAATTTTTCTAACTGTAATACACAAACTACATCATTCTAACTGTAATACACAAACTACATCAGAAAATGAATAATTCTACTTAATTTTTCTAACTGTAATACACAAACTACATCACAAAATGAATAATTCTACTTAATTTTTCTAACTGTAATACACAAACTACATCACAAAATGAATAATTCTACTTAATTTTTCTAACTGTAATACACAAACTACATCACAAAATGAATAATTCTACTTAATTTTTCTAACTGTAATACACAAACTACATCATTCTAACTGTAATACACAAACTACATCAGAAAATGAATAATTCTACTTAATTTTTCTAACTGTAATACACAAACTACATCACAAAATGAATAATTCTATTTAATTTTTCTAACTGTAATACACAAACTACATCACAAAATGAATAATTCTACTTAATTTTTCTAACTGTAATACACAAACTACATCACAAAATGAATAACTCTACTTAATTTTTCTAACTGTAATACACAAACACACTAAGCTACATCATCAGTCAACATAAGTGTAATACACAAACACACTAAGCTACATCATAAGTACAACATAAGTGTAATACACAAACACACTAAGCTACATCATATATAGTTTTTGAGCAAGTCCTTTTTGACCTTTTTCTTAAATGTATACATTGATTTTGCATTTTTAACATCACTCTCCAGAACATTCCACAATCGAACTCCCTGAATTGAGGTAGACCGTCCCTTTAAGCTGGTTCTGAATTGTGGTTTGATGAATATCTCTGTCCCTTTGAGATTGTAATAACTTTGTCTTTTTATAAAATTTCTTTGGATATTTAAAGGTAATGTGTTATTATGAGCCCTATACATAACTGATAAAATACTATATTCTACCAATTCCTGGAATTTCAATAAATTTAGCTGAAGAAACAAGGTGTTTGATGGGTGACTGAAATGTTTTCTGGTGATTACTCTTACAGCTCTCTTTTGTAAAATAAAAACAGGCTTTGTAATTGTTTTGCACGCTTTTCCCCAAACCTCAATACAATAGATTAAACGTGGAACAATGATTGTGTTATACAACATATACAGAGCTTTATCAATTAAAAAATCCCTGACTTTATACAGTACTGCAATTGATCTAGCTATTTTTGTTTTAATGGAATTTACATGATGTTTCCATGTCAGTTTGTCATCAATGATAACACCCAGAAACTTCACTTCACTCACTTTACAGATCACAACATCTTCAATTTCAAATGGATCGTCAACAATTCTCTTTTTGTTACTGAATATCATGTAATTAGTTTTATCTAAATTCAAAGATAATTTGTTTAATTTAAACCAAGTTTGTATTTTTATAAATTCTGTTTTCATCATATCCAAAATCTGTTTTATGTCTTTACCCGAACAGAAAAATGTGGTGTCATCGGCAAAAAGAACACATTTAAGAAGTCCTGACACATTTACCAAGTCATTCACATATAAAATAAATAACTTTGGTCCAAGCACAGAGCCCTGAGGAACTCCACAAGTGATATCACGGAGGTCAGATCTAACATCATTTATTTGCACAAACTGTTTCCTATCTTTCAAATAGCTAGATACCCACTGTAATGCTGGTCCTCTAATACCATATTTATTTAGTTTTTCAAGGAGAATCTCTCAAGGATGAGAGAGTGTGATGAAGTGAAGATTCATGCTGCTTCTTTAGATAGAAAACTTTACTACCAGTAATAGTCTTTTATAATGTATGTGAATGTTTTTGTTCAGTGTTCTGAGACAACTTCTGTTGCAACTTGGTGTTATATAAATAATCTGATTGAATTGATTAAAACTCACTTCTCCATTCCTGACCGAGGCCTGATGGCTCGAACAGTCTTCTGAGTCCTCTGCAGCAGAAGCAAATCCTCAGCCTCCATGTCTTCCTCCCCCCAATGACTGCAGCCCCCCGCAGAGCAGATGTATCGAATCTGGGGCAAACAGCAAAAAGGAGCTCTTTATTGTCCCGACACACTAAAAAAAAAGACCGTGGGGCAAGTTTAAAAGCATATCATTTGACATCGTTTCACAGACCTTGCCACTGCAGACCCCCAGGCCATATGTGGTGAGGGATTTACCCCCGACCAGAACTGTGTCCTCTCCAATACGGTACGATGATTCCAGCAGGGATTCAACACTAAAAGGCACTGCCTCCATACTTTCCCTGTCCCGGTTCCACTGAAACAAGGCACCATCCAGTGACGGTATGACCATCTTACTGCCAAACATCTGGATAAGACAAACACACAGGCTGGTTCAGTTGTCTGCTGCCAAACTAGTTTATATGAACTGAAATGAAAAATATGAAATACAAGAATTTGTTGCTTTAAAAGGACAATAAAAGCAAAATAAACAGATCATAATGCAAATATTTCAGTTTCAGTTGTTTTTCCACATACGGTCATTTAGAAAGAACAAATCTTCTTGAATATTTGTAGTTTTTTTTACTGTACATACAAATGCCTCAACGCTAAAACGGTCACCTACACAGAAAACTGTATCAGACACAGATCTGCGTACAAAGCAGCCACTTCAGCCCCCACACTTGACTCAACTCAATAACTTACCGTTAGACCATTACACAACCAAAAGACGAGGTCATTAATCTGGATCTTTAGAAACTGTTCAAGCATGTGGCTCGTGCTGGGAGGAAAGTTGTTTCCTAACCATGTTCGTCCTATCTGGGCCTGCAGGGCTCTTATTTAAACAGAAACCTAATAATTACAGAGAAGTTTGAAAAGTGATGCTGCTTAAAATACACATCTGTACTGTGAGACTTTACTATGATTGTCTAAATCCCTTTGTCCTTTAAGTCTTTTCTTTTATTATAAGGAAATGAATTTTAACATGGGTGAGCTATGTCAGGCCTGGATGGTGCAGATGTTTCATCCACACAGGTCATGAAGACCTGTGTCACTTCTCAACAGAAAAAGATCTTAGTCTAAAACTCTTGACCTAACGGCAGCAGGTTGTGTCATTTACCACTCATTTATGTATTTTTATCTTGCATTTATTTTTATGTATGCGCTATGTGTCCCCCGGGGATGAATAAAGTTTTTTTTTAATTGAACTGAATTAATTTAATTTGATTTATGAAGTAATTTGTACATTAGCAGAGAAAGTGTCAACATTAAACAAACCTCTGAAGTTTGAGAAAAACTTTCAGATTTGCAGTTCTTAGCAGCAGCAGGTGTGAACTACAACTACCAGTTGTCCTTGCTGTGTGTGTGTGATCATTGTCTCCACGTTCCAATAATTCTTCCTGCTGCTTTTTATAAAAGATGCATCAGGGTGAGCAGAGATTTCTTTATTTTTATTTGTTGGATTAAAATTGTTTCAACAGAAAATTGTCAGATGGTGCATGAATTCCTCTTTTTCTTGTGAACGTGCTCAAAAACTAACGTCTAAATTAAAGTAACATCAAAACAACATCGTAGTGCTCTACCTCTCAGTGACGTTTTACGAAGCGGAGCGGACAAAGCTCAGCTGATCAAACAGTAAAACAAAGTGAAGCTGACTCAACAGTTTGACTTCAGGTGATCCTCGTCCCGTTACCACCAGTCAGTCATCTGTCAGTGTGTCGCGATCACTCAACTTCCTCTGCATGCCAGCAGACGTGCACAAGTGTGCACATCTCAGAGTGAGCTTATGTACTTTGAAGTGATGACATCATCTCTGGTCTGAAGCATTACCTCACATCTCTTATCACCCCTCCCTCCAAATCA
>JBBPBX010091048.1:0-14006 GCA_038048925.1 Garcialebias charrua
GGAGCAACTCGGGGTTAAGTGTCTTGCCCAAGGACACAACGACACATGGTGTGGGGAACCGGGATTCGAACCGCCAACCTTCCGATCGGGGGACGACTGCCATTACCACTACGCCACGGCCGCCCGTGGAATAATACATTTTTTGAAACACACTTCCTTGCACTGCTGATGGATTTTTGAAAGCTACGAATGTAACCTTATGCAAATTTATGATTAAAAACACAAAGCATGAAAATCTTAGAGTGTTGGACTCATTTTCCTGATGGCATCTGAATGATACACACTCATTGGTGAACTTACTCAGGAAGTGTGCTTGGTTCTGAGATTTTGGGAGGTTTTGAACGGTTACTTAGATTTTTGAACAGCATCCCCAAATGGCCAACTTGTCCTGGCCTAGGAAAATTTCCAGGTCTTGTACCAATTCCAAAACGTCAAATAGAAGAAGAGCAGCCATAATGCAGGATACCTTATGGTAAACTTTGGGGTCATTGCTACTTGACTCTAAGACTGTGAGGTGAAATAGGGGTACGTCCTACAGATGAAGGTTGTTAGTGCCTGGTCGAATCTTTCTCGAACCCAGCTTAAAGTGAGACTAAACCCAGGTTGAGACGGTAACTCCTCCTTCCAAAATCTCCCTGAAAATGGGCGTGTCGAGAGACAAGGAAGGGTGGAGGTAGAGTTGTGCTTTTGTTCACGCCTCCACCTGCAACAACCTAAAACAAATTAAACCTCTAGCCAACAACATACACCAAGCAACAACAAAGAATAAACATGTAGATGTATTTATCTATTCCACCCATTCCATCCAAAACCAAAGGCCTAAAACAATGAAAATGAAAATAAAAATAAAACCGCTTGTCAGGAGTGAAATGCAGCACTTCCATATAAGGTATGCACTTCTCATCTCTGCAGGGGATTGGCTCTGCTTGAACCACCTGTGTGACATCACACATGAGCAGACATGTCACACATGAGCGTTTGCACAAATAAGAAAATTAAGGTGTAATCCACCAGTTCAACCCATAGAACTACCGTAAACACATTTTTAGACCAAATATTGCCAAATATTGCCAATTTACACAGATATGCACAATTATGTGAGAATAAACACAGCCATAGTGCTAGATAACATTTTAAACACATTCTAGGGAGTTTATCAGCTAAAAAAAGTTAATTTTGGGTTTAGTCGCACTTTAAGAGGGCTTGACCATAGTATTGTTTGGGTAATATTTTAGAGTCTAGGGGGGTCCAAATACCAGTTAGACGAGGGCTTGAGGGGTGTTAAACCCTGAAACGAAAATAGTGTCTGTTTTCCCAGTGGTGCTCCGCCCCCAATGTCAGCCCAACCTCCTGTACGATACCCACCATCCTGGAGTTTCTTCAATCCCTTCTTGACAAGGGCTGCTCCCCTTCAACACTTAAGGTACATGTAGCGGCGATATCTTCTAATCATGCTGACATTGATGGATGTACAGTGGGAAGCCACAATCTAGTTTCTCTTTTTTGGCATGGCGCTCGCAGTTTGCACCTGCCGATGTATCCACGGGCACCAGTTTGGGATTTGCCCTTCGTTCTTGAAACTCTGTGCCATCTTCCATTTGAGCCCTTGGCGCAGGCGGACCTCAAGGTAAGATGGCCTTTTTGTTGGCTATAATCTCAGCTAAGGGGATCTGCAAACTACATGCCATTTCCATCAGCCCTTCATGTCTCAGATGGGGTCCTGATGACTCTGGATTTACCTTGTGGCCAAACACCGTGTGCGTACGCAAGGTGTTATTTCATTCTCATGGTAACCAGCTATTGAGGCTGGCATGTTTTAAGCCTACAACAGGGGGGACTAGCGATAGGTCTGGGCTATTGTGCCCTGTGAAGGCACTGGAGTTATACATCGCAGCTACTGCTGCTATAAGACGTTCAGACCAACTGTTCTTGTGTTATGGAGGCCCTAGACTAGGTTGCCCTCTTTCCAAGCAATGTCTTTCCCTCTGGATTGTGAATGTCATTTGCCATGCCTATGCTGCAGGATGCAGTTCCTCACTGGTCGGCGTGAGGGCACACTGTACCAGGAGCGCCTCTGCTTCCTGGGCAGCCTTGAAGGGTGTTCCGCTGGAAGCGATATGTGCTGCTGCATCATGGGCTTCCCCAAGCATGTTCACTATGTTCTATAGCAGTGTTCCCCAAACCACGGCCCGCGGGCTGCATCCGGCCCGCCCCCACATTTGGTCCGGCCCCCAGAACAATAGTAAAAATAATTATTTTTTTTTTTTTTTAACAAATGAATACATGTACAGTACTGTACGGTCACCAAGTACTTAGCCTATCCTAACACAGTTTTTTAAGATGAAGGAGTAAGTTGAATTGTCTCCCTTTCACATCATCTTGTATTCTCACAGACATAGTCTTGTGAGTTTTGGGTGCGGTGACACAGCGCTCTCACGAGACTTTAGGACAGCAGTGGAACTGTCGGTGCACAGTAAACATGGATGGAAAACTAGCAAACAAGCAAACAAAAACATATTATTTTCACACAGAGTGGGAGGAGGAGTATTTTTTTGTTTATTCTAATTCAAAGTCTATTTGCCTCATCTGTAATTCGAGCATCACCTGGCGTGGATGGAGAGTTCTGGAGTCTGCTCTCAGAAGAAAAGTATCCTTACATCCGAAGATGTGCTTTGAACTTAACAGCACTTTTTGGATCTACCTACCTGTGTGAGTCTGCTTTTTCACACATGAAAATCATCAAGTCCAAAAACAGATCCACAATGACTGATGATCATCTGGAGACCTGCCTGCGCCTCCCAACCACCTCATACTGCCCCGCGCCTCCTCCTCTCAGTGTCAGAAGTGCCACTAAGGTAGAGACACATTTATTTTATACAGCTTGCACCAGATGACACCATCCTGCTGCACAGAGCAGCTGCCTAGTTTTGATATTTAGGTTTTATTGAGGTTTGAAATAGTTGTTGGAGATTTGTAAATCTGCACCTTTGTAAGTCACTTTTTGTAAATAGTTAGTGTAAATGAGGGAGTTTTATATTGTTCAGTTCATTGTTTATTCGTTTCTTTAAAAAATATGGTGTGCTTTTCAAATATTGCGTCCTTTTACTTTGATAAAATACTTTAATTAAATAAAACTAGCAACACATTACGTTCTGTTTTATTTACTTTAAAGAAGTGAGGAGTAGGGAGATGAAAAATTTTGTTTTTTGATACTGAGACTGGACGAGTAGCTCTCGGCAAACTGCCGACTTCAAAAGTAACTCTTGGTTCAAAAAAGGTTGGGCACCCCTGATTTAGGCACTCCTGCAATCGTCACACTTTTTCCTGTTAAAAACTGACTCCGGCCCCCCACCAGAGAAGGGAAAAGTTATGCGGCCCTCACAGGAAAAAGTTTGGGGACCACTGTTCTATAGTGTCAACGTGGCCACCCTTCATCCTCTGGGCCAAGTTCTTCTGCAAGAGTCCTCTAGGCCTTCCCAGTGAGGTTTGTGCTCAGGATTTGTTGTGAGATAGCTGGTATTAGTCATTCAGTGCTTTCAGCACCCCCCTCTGGCATACAGTAGAGATGAAATAGAACAATGTTTATGTATGTAACCGCAGTTCTATGAAATCTGGATGACCGCCAGAGCTTCTCTGTCACTCTGAATCCTTGCATCCACTAGAAGATTATGTAGGATCAGAGCTATGGATGAAACCTATATTGCGCACAGGGAATATTCAGTGCTTTTAGCACCACCATCTGGCAGTTATCCGGGATTCATAGAACTGTGGTTACATCCGTAAACTTCGTTTTACCCTCTGAGCAGACAGATCATCAGTTTCATATGAGAATCATCAGAAACATCTGAAGGGTTCAGCAGGAGTCTGCATCTGAGCTCACATTAAATTCAGTTTGTAAACATTACAGAACAGGACATACAGGCATCCTTTCTCATTACATGGGACACAGAGCTCCCCACAGAAAGCCCGGCTGGGCTATGGAGTCTGAGGTATTCTGACAAATTAAACTAAAATAGTCTGGGCTCATTTAAAATTCACTCTGCAGCATCAGCAGGTTGGCCACAAAGGCACATACTGGAAACAGCTCTGATCATAGCTGCTTTTTCCTAAATACTACCAAACTACACAATTTTTTTTAACTTAAATACGACACCATGCTTTTTACATTTTAATAATATGACAAAAATGAATATCTGCTTGATTTCCGTCTCATTTTTGGTGACATTTTAAAAAATCTGCTTTCCTGCAGCAAGCTGTTTTATTACTCATCATATTTATTATTCATTGTTTTGTTTGTTGTTGTTTAATTTGTTGTACAATTCTCACTTTGCACGTCAAGTTGAAGCTTAGTCAGCTTGATGGCTTCATTTTCACCCTGCTGTCATGTCGCGACTGGAACTGGAAACTAGATATGTTAGCCACGCATCTTCCTCAGCAAGGGAAAAAAGTTGTTGGCAGACTTTTACAAACCGGCATAAAGTCAGAGAGCTGGTATCAAAACAGGTGTGAGCTTTTTGAGGTGTCAAGAAAGAAAGCCTCAGCAGTTTATGGGTCTCCCATTGGACACAGTTGCTCATTGAAAAGCCTTCCTGTAGTTTAGTTGTTCAGAACTTGGGTGTCTTTTTTCTCAGGCGGCATATGGGACTTCTTTACAGCTCTGCAGATGAGAGCATTTCAGAGGCACCAAGAGCTTGGTTTAAATGTAGTAAAAGCAAATGTCAGTAAACATTATCTAAAGAGTTTAATATTAGAGGCTCTGATGTAAAGTTGTTGGCCTAACATCACCCCAGTGTTGGGTCATTTTAAACAGCATTTTCATTTAAATCACTCTAACATTTGAACTTGTGTTTAGCCAATAAAGGCCCTGACCAAACCATTCCTT
Source organism: Garcialebias charrua (assembly GCA_038048925.1). Taxonomy (NCBI): domain Eukaryota; kingdom Metazoa; phylum Chordata; class Actinopteri; order Cyprinodontiformes; family Rivulidae; genus Garcialebias; species Garcialebias charrua. Next base: position 4,883 of record JBBPBX010091048.1, read on the forward strand.
AATTTTTTCCCATAATTTCTGTATTTCTCTGTCCACACTTCCTATGAAAAACATTGTATATACTGTAGAAACTTTGTTTCTGCCGTATGTTTATATTGTAAATACCCATTTTCAGAGTCAGAGTCAGAGTCAGAGAGTCTTTATTGTCATTTGCACCGCATGTGGTACATGAGATGAAAACGAGATTATGTACACGAGGTCCCAGTTACATCCAACAACAAATGAAAGAGAAAAACAGTAATAACATCGAGAACTAACTAAGAAAAACATCAACTAGTAATACACTAAGCCTAATATAGTGGGAATAAACAGCAGCACGAACATGAGTTTGTATGAGCAGATGGTCACAGATGGTCACAGATGAACACAGCAACAAGAAAACAGATCAGCATCAGCATGATGTGATATTTTGCAGTGTTTATTTTAATTTTATTTTTATTTATTCATGAGTCTAACAGCCTCAGGGTAGAAGCTGTTCCTCAGTCTAGTGGTTCTACACTTGATGCTCCTCAACCTCCGTCCTGAGGGGAGTGGGGCAAAGAGTGAGTGTGCTGGATGAGTGAGGTCTTTCATGATACAGGTGGCTCTTTTCCTGCATCTAGAGGTGTAAATGTCTGTGATGGTGGGGAGACTGACTCCAACAGACTTCTGTGCAGCCTTCACCACTCTCTGCAGAGCTTTCCTCTCTTCAACTGTGCAGCCTCCATGCCACACGTTGATGCTGGAGCACAGGATGCTCTCCACTGCACACCTGTAGAAGGAGGTGAGAACTGGGCTGCTCAGACCAGCTCGTCTCAGCCGTCTGAGGAAGTAGAGTCTCTGATGACCTTTCTTGATCAGGCTGGTGGTGTTGTTGCTCCAGCTGAGGTTATCATTCATGTGTACACCCAAGTATTTGTAGCTGGAGACCACTTCCACTGCAGACCCACCTATTATCAGTGGGGCATGGGTGTGTTTGTTCCTTCTGAAGTCCACAATCATCTCCTTTGTCTTCTTCACATTCATGTGAAGATTATTCTCTTTGCACCAGCTCTCCAGGTGTTCCACCTCCTGTCTGTAGCTGGACTCATCATTGTTTGTGATGCATCCCACCACCGCTGTATCATCTGCAAACTTAACAATATGACAGCCTGGAAGTGTGGCTGTACAATCATATGTGAGCAGAGTGAACAGAAGGGGGCTCAGCACACATCCCTGAGGAGAGCCAGTGCTGAGGGTTATGGTGGAGGAGGAGAAGTTGTGGATCTTCACGGACTGTGGTCTGTCTGTTAAGAAGTCTAGTACCCAGTTACAAATAGAGGGGCTTAGTCCAAGTGTAGATAGTTTGTCTATCAGAGTTTGGGGGATCATGGTGTTGAAGGCAGATGTGAAGTCCACAAAGAGCAGACGCACGTATGAGTCTTTCTGATCCAGGTGGGTGAGAGCAGTGTGGACCACGGAAGAAATGGCGTCCTCTGTTGATCGGTTCTCACGGTATGCGTATTGATGAGGGTCCTCATTGATGTTGACGGTTGCCTTGATGTGGGACATGACCAGTTTCTCAAAACATTTAGCGACTATCGGGGTGAGGGCCACCGGTCTATAGTCATTCAGACCAGTCACTGTGGAGCTCTTTGGGACTGGGATGATGGTCGCGGTCTTCAGGCAGGTGGGAACTGACTCCAGTGCAAGTGAGGTGGTGAAGATGTCAGCCAGCACCTCACAGAGCTGGTCCGCACATTCCTTCAGAACTTTCCCTGGGATGTTGTCTGGTCCGGTTGCTTTATGAGGATTAATCTTTCTGAGACTGCCTCTCACTTCTGCTGCGGACACCCTGAGATGCTCTTCATCTGGTGATGAGGTGAGTCTGGTGCTAGCTGGTCTGTTTGGATCATCAAAACGTGCATTTTGCACCACTAGATAGCAAACACATCAATATTAACTACATCAAAATATAAAGAATGTGTTCAACTGGGCTAAAAGTGTTTGAGAACTATATTCTCACTTTATCTCACTTACTCAAAAGGAGCCACACTTGACACAGGAGAAGATTTTAACTTGTTTTTACTTGCAATGACAGATTTTCAGGACAGGTTACACAGATACAGTATACAGGAAGTACACACAAATGCACACAAATATACAGGAAGTACACACAAATATACAGGAAGTACACACAGATATAGAGGAAGTACACACAGATATACAGGAATTACACACAGATATAAAGGAAGTACACACAGATATACAGGAAGTACAGTACATGCAAGTATACAGGAAGTACACACAAATACACTGCCTGGCCAAAAAAATACTTGCCACCTGGATTTAACTAAGCAAATGGGTATGAGCCTCCTATTGGATAATTACTGCATGGACAATTATCTTTCAGCTGGCAACAAGTTATTTAACCCCAACTGGTGCAATGAGTTGCTTCTCATTTCTTAAACAACCATGTCGAAAGACACATCGCGTGGTCGTAGAAAAGATGTCAGTCTGTTTGAGAAGGGTCAAATCATTGGCATGCATCAAGCAAATAAAACATTTAAGGAGATTGCAAAAACTACTAAAATTGGGTTAAGAATTGTCCCACGCATTATTAAAAACTGGAAGGATAACAGCCTATATTACCTAACAACCTAACCTAACAACCTAACAGCCCATATCAAAGGGCCTGGTACCCCATACTCCCGGAGTACCCCCCCACAGGACTCCCCAAGGGACGCGGTTGAATGCCTTCTCCAAGTCCACAAAGCACATGTAGACTGGTTGGGCAAACTCCCACGCACCCTCCAGGCCCCCTTTTGAGGGTATAGAGCTGGTCCAGTGTTCCACGACCAGGACAAAAACTGCACTGCTCCTCCTGACTCTGAGGTTTAACTGTCCGATGGACCCTCCTCTCCAGAACCCCTGAATAGACCTTACCAGGGAGGCTTAAGAGTGTGATCCCCCTGTAGTTGGAACACACTATACGGTCCTCCTTTTTGAATAAGGGGACCCCCCCCATTCTGCCAATCCAGGGGAACTGCCCCCGATGTCCATGCAATATTGCAGAGTCATGCAAGCCAACACAACCCCACAACATCCAGAGCCTTAAGGAACTTGGGGCAAGTCTCATCCACCCTTGGGGCCCTGCCACCGAGGAGCTTTTTAACCACCTTGGTGACCTCAGCACCAGAGATTGTAGAGGCCAACCCAAAGTCCCCCAGGCTCCACTTCCTCAGTGGAAGACGTGCCAGTGGGATTGAGGAGGTCTTCGAAGTATTCTTCCCACCGACCCACGGCATCCCGAGTTGAGGTCAACAGCACACCATCTCCACTATAAATAGTGTTGGTGGCGTACCGTACACCCTTATGCTTGAACATGATGTTTGTTATGTGTAACCCAGACAATCATTTTAGGTCTAAAAACTCCTAAGTTAAATATGTTGTAAATATAGCTACAATTGTATTTCATTTATTTATGTTGTAATATGCTTTAACACTGTTTAAAATACACAAGTGTAAGTTAAAAGCAAGAAAGCATAACATTTTGTTGCTTGTATTTTATTTCTGCTTTATTGTGAAAAGCCAAAAGGAAGTGTGAGCAGTCAGGGTTTTGAACTTGATGAAAGCCAAGCACACCAGAGTTGACAGGTGTGCTGCATTTTGGACTAATTAAATAAGTTTCCTGGTTGCTAACACAGTGATTGTCAGTGGAGACCTGTTTGATGGTTTTTGGGACTACAAGGGACAATTTCAGCTTGAAGTGTGTCCTACAGTGCTGTGTTTTTGCACTTTGAGGCAGTTTAACATTAAACATTTAGCATTCACTAGTTCAGTGAATGCTGCACAGTAAACCTAGTGTAGCTTGTTCAGCTTGCTGGGGAGACTGCATCTTCATCATTCCGGCCTGGAGGTGAAGATTGGTCAGAACTGGAGTGTTTATGGACTGCCAGAAGAGTTCCTCTGGATTACATTGCTCATTGAAGTTAAACCTGGACCTGCAGACAGCTGATTGCATCACCATCTTGGTTTGGATTTCCTCTTCGCCTGAACTGGGACCAGGGTCTGTAGTGAACTACTAAACCAGGTACTGTTTGGTTTATTTATTTGCTCAATGAGTGAAGCGGCCATTAAGTTTTTGGGCCTCACCGTTCCCAAGCATCGCTCAGGCCTGCAACGTCAATGTTTTAGAGTTAGATAAGCCAGCAGGTGTCTGTGTGTGATTGGTGAGTGGGCCCCTCACTTAGTTGAAGCTTTACAGTGACTAATCTGCCTACAGATACCGTTTTTGTGTCATATTGTATAAGTTGTTCAATCTTTAAAACATGTTCAGTAAATTGAGTTTATATTTTACTTATGGTTTGGTTATTTATAGTTAAACAGAGTGTGTGTGAGATGACCACAGTGTGTATTAAAAGTTCAGCAATTAAGAGTAGTTAACATTTAGTCTAATGCTAAATATAAGAATCTAGGAGGCCCTTACCTACAGACAGAGGGTAAAGGTGGGCTACATAAATGGAGGCACTGCTGGGAGACTGAACATTTAGCTTAGCTTTTCTAAACCTGTTCAGTTTTACTCTATTTGCTGCTCTTTACATTTCTACATTCACATTTACGCACCTGTACCATGGCAAGCACACTAATTAACAAGCTGAAGAAGTGGTGTCGTGGAGAAGGACTTGATGAGAGTCATACCCTTTTGACAGTGGTCCCTGAAAACACTGAAATAGCAGTTATTGAAGAGACAATGCAAACTATCAAGTGTCTGGGTCGAGTACGAGTAAGAGGACGGATTTGTCATGACACAGACAATGAGGTGCTCGTACTTTGTGAATGCCGAGAGAAAGTGACGATAGAAAATGTTCCACCGGAAGTGATGGCACCAACAGGACTGGCAGCCTGGCCAATTATTACTGCCTTTATGAAGCCAAGTCCTCAGGATGACTTTGATGTTAAACTGAACGCACTCTTACAGGCAGAGGGAAAAACACTGAATGATGTACAAGCTCTGTTCACTGAGCCACAACCTGCTCCATCTCCTGAAGAGTCACTTGTTCGTGCTGTTGCTGATTTAATAGACAAAGTAAACAAACCTGCTGCAGAGAGTGGAGGGTTTCGACGCCTGCGTGTCTTTTCAGGTACTGTACCCACTCCAGCTGGAGAAGAACAGTTTGACCATTGGCTAGAGCAAGCTTACCTGATGGTTGAGGAAACTGAAGGTTCTGATAAAGACAAAAGGAGGAGGATAATGGAGAGTTTAAAAGGACCAGCTCTGGAAGTAATTAAAGCAATACGCCTAACAGATCCTGATGCTACTCCATTAAAGTGCTTGGAGGCTCTTGAAAGTGCTTTTGGATTAGCAGAGTCTGGTGAAGACCTGTATTTCTCTTTCAGGCTTTTACAGCAACAACTTGGTGAAAAGCTGTCGGACTTCCTCAGGAGGCTTGAGCGTGCATTGACTAAAGTCGTACAACGAGGTGGCTTGCCAGCCAGCAAAATGGACACAGCTAGAGTCGATCAGCTACTTAAAGGGGCCATAAATGCTGACCTAATGTTGTTGCAACTCAGATTAAGAGAAAGGAGAACTCAACCCCCTACCTTCCTGGAGCTGTTAAAAGAAATCAGAACAGAGGAGGAGTATGAATCTTCTAAGGTAAAGCTCAATCAGTCAGTCCATACCATCCACACCAAAGTCCAAGCAGAGAACAAACAGTCAGAAATACAAAATTTGCAAGCAGAAATAAAGGAAGTCAAGGCGATGTTTGCAGCCCTTACCACTCAACCTCGCCCTAAAGTGCAAGTTACTGAACAACATTCAGCTAACACTGATACAGCAACAAGCTTTAATCCTGAAGTAACAGCACTAAAAAAACAAGTCAAGCACTTACAGCAAAAAGTGAACTCAAAAACTCCACAACGCCAACATGCAGCTCCACAGGTTGCAAGGGTGGTTAGTCCACCAGCTAGGTCCCCAACAGAGAGCGAAGAACGCTTTTGCTACCGTTGTGGTGAAAATGGTCATATGGTAGGAAAATGCAACAGACCTGAAAACCAACGCAAAGTTATTCAGAGACTGCTCCATGCCCTCAAGAAAGCCAAGACCAATAGCCCACAGCCCAATGCTGCAGCCACACCCCTTACTGATCCTGACTGCACAGTGAGAAAAAGTGCTGTAGATTTGATTGAACCTATAGGCATACCTGAAGGCCTGATAGGTCCACTCTCAGTTGAGCCATTGAAAGTGAATGGGCATTTATGTGATGCACTTTTGGACAGTGGTTCCCGTGTTAGCATAATTTTTGAGTCCTGGTACAGAAAGTACCTGTCAAATACACCCATCCATTCAGTGAATAAGCTTGACATATGGGGACTAAGTGACTCTAGCTACCCATACCTAGGCTATGTGGTTGTGGATATGGAGTTCCCAAAGAAGGTGGCTGGGGCCCCAACAATCATGTCTGTTCTAGCCCTGATTTGTCCCGATCCACCAGGTCCTGACCAAACACCTGTAATTGTGGGTACCAATGCCAAAGCCAGTCTTTCTAAACGCTTGGCTCAGCTGTGTAGAGACACCCCAGGTATCCCAGTCCATACTTTTGACATTCAGAGCTCATGTTCCAGTACAGAGACAAGCACTCTCCTATCAGTACCAGAAGAGGACGATGGAGTAGGCTTTGTAAAATGGCAAGGCCCTGGATCTCTGACCATACCTCCCGGTGGCAGTGTTAAAGCCACCTGTACCATCATGCTGGACCAGCCACTTCCTAATGAAATCCTGATGGCAGAAGCTGCAGTGACCAGTCCACTGCCTGCAGAAGTATTACTCCAGCCAATGGTAATACCAAGCAGTGCAACTGCAAACAATCAATGTACAATCATGATTCAAAATGAGTCAAAAAAGAGTGCAAACTTACCTGTCGACACTATTATTGGGCGAATCTTTGTTGCTGACGTTGTTACAACCATGCCCAGTCACCACTCCAAGTCTAAATATTTTGACACCAGTCAAATCAACTTTGGAGAATCGCCAGTCCCAGAAAAATGGAAGACAAGACTGTGCCACAAGTTAGCCAAAAGAGCAGCAGTCTTCTCCTTAGATGAACTTGATGTAGGATTAGCCAAGGGAGTCGAGCACAACATTCGGCTGTCGGATCCAAAACCATTCCGTGAACGCTCCCGGCGCATTACCCCTGCAGATATCGATGATGTGCGTCGTCACATTCAGAAGCTGTTGGCAACGGGTATTATCAAAGAGTCTAGAAGCCCTTACGCATCTCCAATAGTGGTCGTCAGAAAAAAGAACGGAGATGTTAGGATGTGTATAGACTACCGTACACTGAATAGCCGTACCATACCTGACCAATACACCATGCCACGCATTGATGAAGCACTTGATTGCCTCTCAGGAAGCAAGTGGTTTTCTGTTCTGGATCTGAGAAGTGGGTACTATCAGATCGCCATGAAAGAGGAGGACAAGGAAAAAACTGCCTTTATCTGTCCATTGGGCTTCTACCAGTTTGAAAGGATGCCACAAGGAATCACTGGAGCACCTGCAACATTCCAACGCTTGATGGAGAAAGCCGTCGGTGACATGAACCTCCTGCAAGTCCTTGTGTATTTGGATGATTTGATCGTGTTTGGTCGAACTTTAGAGGAACACGAGGAAAGGTTGCTAAAAGCTCTTGACCGACTTCAGGAAGTAGGCCTAAAGATTTCACTTGAGAAATGTCAGTTCTGCCAGACAAAAGTCAAGTATGTTGGCCACCTTGTTTCAGCTGATGGTATTGCTACTGACCCAACAAAGATTGAAGCCGTTACCAACTGGCCAAGACCCCACAACCTAAAGACCCTTCGATCCTTCTTAGGTTTTTGTGGATACTATAGACGATTTATCAAAAGCTACTCGTCAATAGTTCGCCCTCTGACAGACCTTACCAAGGGGTACGCCCCCACACAACGAGGGAAAAGTCCTAAAAAGAAAGAGAAAAATGCCTACTTGGATGAGAGGGAACCATTTGGAGACAGATGGGATGAGTCATGCACTGAGGCTTTTGAACAGATCAAATATTGTCTCACAAACGCTCCAGTATTGGCTTTTGCTGACCCAAACAAGCCATACGTGTTGCATGTTGACGCAAGCCTAAGTGGACTTGGAGCTGTCCTTTATCAAGAGTACCCAGAAGGGCTGAGACCAGTGGCGTTCGCCAGTCGCAAACTAAGCCCCTCAGAAAGGAACTATCCCATTCATCAATTGGAGTTCCTATCCTTAAAGTGGGCAATAGTTGAAAAGTTCCATGATTATTTATATGGAGCCCGTTTCACAGTACGCACCGACAACAACCCACTTACGTATGTCCTCACCACTGCTAAACTCAACGCAACAGGACATCGGTGGTTGTCGGATCTGTCTGTGTACGACTTTGATATAATCTACAGGCCTGGACGAAACAATATAGATGCAGATCTGTTATCCAGGATAGAACTTAGAGATGATGCAGAGTGGCAAAGTATTTCACACTCTGGTGTTAAGTCAATCTGCCAGCGTGTTGGGGCTTTGGACTCTTTTAAAGACTCACCCACATACATTGAACAACTTGGAGCTTCTCCTGCTTGCATACCTGAAGTGTATGCTTACCCAACACGCATGGAGCTCAACACCTTAAGTCAAATGTCACGAAAAGAGCTGATCACAGCACAAAGTCAAGACCCAGTAATAAAGACTACCATGCAGGCCATGAACTCTGGCAAATGGCCAGAAGATGTGAAGTCTAATCCTGAGATGAAAGCCTTGAAAAGAGACATTGCAAAGCTAATCATGAAAGATGGACTGCTACACCGTGTGAGTACTAGTCATACAGGAACAAAAACAAACCAACTAGTACTGCCAACCGAGTTCAGGACAGTCGTGCTTAAGTCAATGCATGATGACCTTGGCCACCTAGGAGTGGAGAGAACAACCGACATGCTCAGGAGTAGGTTCTTCTGGCCCAGAATGGCCATGCACGTGGAGCAGTACATCAAAAACTGTGGAAAGTGCATTCTAAGGAAAACACCATGTCAAAGAGCTGCACCCCTACACCAGATTGTGAGTACAGGCCCCATGGATCTTGTCTGCATAGATTTCCTTTCTATGGAACCCGACTCAAAGGGAATAAGCAAT